>UXGD01000079.1:0-108272 GCA_900474315.1 Torymus auratus
AAAACGTATATTGTTGATATTTGGAAGCTGGCGACATTGTTTATTTAAGCTTTCGGATAAGTAAAGATAGCGAACTATAAACATGGCCGAATTACCCCGACTTACCTTATTTATAATAAAGATCATTTTTAGTAAAAGATTAAGCTTTATACTTGTACGAAAATAATAAATTTAATAAAAAAAAAACAAATTTATAATTTAAATTGAACATACATATTCATTTCCTATAGTAAAATACAATTCAAACTACAAAGAATAACCCTATTAAATCAAAACAGCAACGTTACCCATTCATCATTTGAATCGTATATAAGAATTCAACTATCACATCGCTTCATATATCACGCGATACCTCCCGACAAAACATCTCAATCCACCCCATAAAAAATCCCTCTCTTATACCCTCCAGCGACATTTACGCGATTAATTCGCCAACCTCGGTTTTACCTCCAATAGGCGCACACATGCGCGCTTGCTATATAACCAACGCGGCGGGGGCGATGACTAATCGAACGAACGGCACCTCGAAAGCTACACCGCGACTACGTCGTATATACATATGTGCGTATGTATATCTATACTCGGCATTCCGCCGTGTGCGTCACAGACTGCAGCACACCGCGGGACATATACAACGCGCGCGCGAACTTTAACAGCCGCACGCGCATTCTGTGGCTAGCCGCGTGTGCGGAGAAATCAAAGCCGTGAGTGCGTGAGTATACAGCGGTGTGGATAAAAGGGATTTTCGCGTAGTTTTTTGATGAGGGGATTAACGGGTATGCCGGGTGGCATTGGGGATTGAAAATGTTTAGTTTGATTTTTAATCGGAGATGACGTTTTTTCTGTATTTGGTTGTAAAGGACAGGGATGTATGTACAGTTAACGAGAAATTTCAGGAATTTGAAGTTTGTAATTATCGGGGTCGCCGCGTTACATGGATATTTTGCGAGATTTTGACATTCTTCGCGGATGCCATACTATCGGCGTATCAATTTCCAATATCCGTGTAAATATGAATATTACAGATAAGTGATTATGTATATAGATATATAAGTTAGCGTGTAATAATGACGCTTATTAATAAAAATTAAACGTAGGAATACTAAAGCGTGTTACACGTTGTTAACACGCTTCGAAAGGGTACGCACATGTATATGATGAGCTACTATATTGGCGCTAATATAACTCGATGATGAAACTGTTAAATTCTGCAAGAGGTATAATGAATTTCGTTGCCACCTCGTGTGCCTATATACCTACCCTGCGCGCGCTCTACTCATATTGATTCTAGGTGCAAACTGAAATTGATTATACCCTATTATAGATTCAGTGCCTCGATTGCCGTAATATGACGTCCAAGCGGCCGCGCATGTGGACTTTGCTGAATTTCGACATTATAGTTGCAAAGCTCCTCTAATCAACGCCATACTATACCCATCAATTAAAATTCATCAGCAATCTCAAAATCATCATAATATCCTGATGCATAACATCTGATATTAAAACAACCCATACTTTTTAATATACAATTCATCATACTCTAACGGAGTAACCAACGTACCACTACAAGCCCTCTTCACCCTTGAGAAAGATCTTAATTGAACTTCTTCAGCGCGACTCCAATCACCCATAGCTCCTTTTTATATCATCTACCCCGCGCGCGCGCGCGCGGGAATCAAAACACGCGGGCGCCAAGCCATTAACCGCGTGCAGCGCCGTCCGACAATTAAATCGCCCGTACAGGACTCTCTCATGATTTATACCACGCGCCGCAACTCACCTACTCGTCGTCGCCGCCGCTACAAATTTATCGCCCCCTACCCCATAACTTATACACGCAGGCCAACAAATCCCCGCGGGGGGTCGCTCCTCTCTCGATTATTAAATACACCTCTTCTATATTATGAACTGAGAGCGTAGATTATAAGAAAACGCAAGCAAGAGAGAGAGCTATAGCGAACGGGACAACTCCCTAATTTCCGCGGGAGAGGTGCAGTGTGCTATGCGCCTGCGCGAGAGGAGAGAGAGAAAGCGTAGAGTTCGACGCCCGGAGCTTGCAGCGCGGGTGCACCGCGTCGATGACCGCTAGAGGCGACGCGCAGCGCAGAGCAGCGCGAGAGTGGATCGAACGGTTAGGGGGATGCGCGAACCGACGCCCGGGGTCGACGAGGAGCAGAGAGAGAGATTTCGGGGGCAGATGTATAATAGAGTGCGTGTGTGTATGTGGGGGTGGGTTATTAAGGGGGTGGTTGGGTGTAGGGTTTTTCGATGGATTTATGGAAGATTTTATGGTATACGATGGAAAATGCGCTTTATAGGTATTTTTTTAATAGTGTGTAGAGAAAAATGCGCATAATGTTTTTTCTTTGTTTTATTTTGGTATTGTTTCGTTAATAAATTATTAGTTTTAGTAATTTTAACGTTAACGGGTATAGAGAGTCGATAGAAAGTTTCCTATAGAGTTTCGTATCTACATGTTATGCTAATACTTATTACATCAAACCGCAAAATATTGACTATCTATAAACCGACCCTCGATAAACACTATTCTATACTCTGCCATTACAAACATATTCACATATTCATCAGCTATCAATTTTCTTAAATTTACTTTTTTTCTTTATTCGTGCTACTCACGTTTTATTTTCTCCACAAACACGAGTATAGTATGTAATTTAACGTTTGTTTGACAAAGTATATGCATCCGCATCCGCATAGTTTACGCGAGCCGGCAATGTAAGCCAACAAATCCTAGAACAATGTTGATGTAAATGCAGGGAGATGAAGAAAAATGGTACAAGTTAAAGCAGTTCCTAGCATCACGTTGTACCGCATATACAACGAGTCTTAAACAACTTTTCTTTATTACACGAAACTAGGGCCACGGAGTGTATAGCCACGGCGTTACCTTTTTAGTGTATACCACAAATTTAACGTGAGGTATTACACGAGCTTCTTCAAGTCCTTTTACTCTTTCTTTCGCATTATTTGCTTAAGAAATTATTACCATTCAGAATACCTAAGTATACTTGTTATATTAAGGACCTTAGTAGAATAAAATTAATTCAATTATTAATGAAAACAATAAACAGAGACATTAAGATCATATATTAAGGGGGCCAGCCTGAGTTAAAGCCTGAAAAAATAGATTTTAGTAAATTAGTCAAGTAATTATTTTTTCAAATCTATATAAAAAACAACTTTATACCTCAAAAATATACATTTTGATTTATAAGTGTGTAATATGACCACTGGATTGAAGTATCAATTTTTGTTTATCATCTCATGTCTCACAGCGCTACTCTGGAACACTTTGACCAAAATGAATGAGAGAGTGGGAAAAATCTTGTTTATATATATTTACACAAAATTAACGGAGCAGATTTTTAAAAAGTTTTAATTCTTCCATTAATATTCATCTTTGAATAATTTTTTAATGATTTTTTTAATGATTTTTCCAATTTTTTCACATATTTCTATATTTAAAAATTAATTGGGTGTCTATTTTCAAAATCTGCTCCGTTAATTTTGTGTAAATATATATATATAAACAGGATTTTCCCCACTCTCTCATTCATTTTGGTCAGAGCGTTCCAGAGTAGCGCTGTGAGGCATGAGATGATAGACAAAAATTGATACTTCAATCCAGTGGTCAAAATATAGGAGCTAGGGAGGTGCTAAAATGTTATTTTTTATGTATATTTTCGAGGAATAAAGTTGTTTTTTATATAGATTCGAAAAAATAATTACCTGACTAATTATACTAAAATCTATTTTTTCAGGCTTCAACTCAGGCTGGCCTTCTTAAAGTGCACATACACGTCTAATTTAAAATTGCCCAGCACTCTCGAACCTGCAGACCAACCCATTCACTCAATCAAGCCTATCGCACCCGTTCCACGCCTCGGCGCCCTTAATTGAACTGATTCGGAAAAAGCGTCAGACTGCCGAGGATATCCCGCAGGAACAACGGCCTTTCTCTCTTTCTCTATCTCCGGGGGCAGATTAGGCGGCAGGCGGAAGACCTTGAACCGATCTCGTCGTCGGCGGCGTCGGATATCGCTCCACCATATACCTTTCTCTCGCTCGCCTCTTTTTTCCGTAAATCACTCAATTAACGCGGCCCATTTCGCGTGCGCGCCGGGAGAGCTTAAATCTCAATTTGTCGTTGCCGACGCCGACGACGAGCTTTTTCGCTTCGGCCCAAGCGTATATAGTAGGTTTCGTTCGTTAGCGAGGGAGAGTCTAGCACTTTTTTCGGCTGGTTTGATGACAAGAGATATGGAAAGTTTCTGCTGAGAGCTGCGCGAATTTATGAATTTTGTTGTAGCTGTGTTGTGAGAGAAGTGCTTTTGGTCTGTAATAATAATAAAGGTTTGATAAAAAAATTTTTTTAACTTATTGGAATTTCATATACACTCTCACGTGAAAGCATTGGCAATAGCTTTTATATTCGGGTATAAATTTTTATAACGTTAATCTCTATTCGATATTTTTCGGATAAAAAGTATCCGTAGTCACAAAGAATATATATCGTGGCGTTAAAAATTTCAATTACACGGCTTTTCGATAAACATTATTTTAATAATAAAAATCTGTATTAAATAAGGAAATTAAATATATCAAGTAACGTACCGTACGTACGTTCAATGTTTGTTTAAAATAGAACTTGATCCGCGCTATAATTTTATTGTGATATTTTAACCTTATTCCCCTTTAATAGATACTTCAGCTATAAAGTACACACTTTAATTTATTCGTTATTACACAATGAAAAAGACTAAAGCTCACCGCCTTAAGGGATTAATATAAAGTAACTATACCCTCAGCTTTTTACGGCTTTCTTTTAATATCAAATGAAACATTATATATAGCCCGGGCAGATTTGAAATTCAAATAATCACGCGACGTGAAAAATATATATTTTCCACACATATATATTTCTGAAGAATTACGCGCGGTTATCATAATATAATACGAATACATAAAATTATCGATATACCCTAAGCATTACGTCAACGATTTCCTCTCTCCTCTCGCCTTCGTGCAAAATGGCAAATCTCTAAAGTACTTTCAATCCTTTTTAGCGTAAAAGCTTTGAGGAAGAGCAGCGCGTCTTTGGTAAATATGTATTCTATCGCTCAGCGCGAGCGCGCGACTTTGAATATCGAGGCACCTACTGCGCGCTCGCGGTAAAAGAGGGGAAAAGCGTATATATAAGAAGGCACAAGTCGCGTGATTAAATGGAAAAGGTTAAAGTGATACGCGTATAAAATTATTATTTTTTTAATGCCTGGCGTTAAGTCAAGTCGCGGAATCCGCAGGCGGTAAAAAGTATTTTTCTTTATATATCAATTAATTAGAATTGACGAAGCTAAAAATAGCGAGAGGGTTTAAAATTAATCGGGCAATTGATTAGGCAAACCGTTTTAGCTATAATACTATAATATATAGTTTAATATTTTACACGACCACAGCTGCGTTATTATGACTGCAAATCATGGATATCGATCGTGCAACACTAAACGACAGCCAGACGTAAACCTATACAAATATTGCAATTATAAATCGTATATATTATATATAAACCAAACCATTTTTCAATCATAGTGTATAATTCTATAATTTATTCATCATCATCTTTCAATGAATTTCATGTTAATCGTAATAAAACCTTTTTTTACAGAAATGGGAAAAATACTGTATAACGATGATTAAAAACGTGCGTAAAGTACAAATAATACATTGATTCTGATACCTGATAAAAAAATCATCACCTAGCCAAGTAAACAAAAAAAAAACCATCTCAATACATAAATTTTACCATCGCTATTCAACTAAAAATCTCCGCTATCAAAACTACCACACAACTGCAGGCATTCCCACAGCAACAGCCTCTAAATCACACCTCGCCCATCCACTTCCCTCTCACACATACCCCTTCTCTCTCTCTCGTCGTGCAAAAACCCATCCATCTGTATAAATCCCTACAAAACATCACTCGCACTCGTATCTCCAGAACGCATCATCGCGGCCGCTTACCCATCAAGATTTTCACGCGCTCCCTCCCCCGAAAACTACCGCGTAAGTATACCTACATAGGCATTATGCGCTCGCATTCTCGATAGCATCTTCTCTATATATATGCTGCTCTTATACGATACACATATATTTATATGTATATATACTCGCCTGGCGCGCATTATTCCCCGTTTAATTCCCGGCGCAGACACCTCCTCGCGCTCATGCTGTGTGCGCGCCCGGCGTGTGCCGCGCATGTCTTATATATCGCGACGACACAGTGTGTACATGTATATATTATATATGTATTATATAGTATATAGATGTATATATAAAAGCGTAGCTGGTATATAGCGTAGCACACATCAGCACGTTTCGAGGAAGGCTCGCGGGCGTCGCCAGCGTCGAATGAATATATAGGTAGTGTGTGGAGAGAGAGAGAGAGAAAGAGAGGAGGAGACGAAAATACGAGCATGGGAATACAGCGGCGGAGGAGCTCGTGGAGCAGCGGATGTGGATAGAGACAGAGAGAGAGAGCGAATGTGAGAGGGAGAAAGCGGGGTAAAGTGACGGTCAGGATGACGTGTCGAGACGAGGTACAAAGTGGCGCGCGAGGGGAAGGAAGGCGCGCGCGCGAGCGCGGGGAGACATGGGTTGAGTTCGTGTATTACCTTTTTTTTCGTTTCGGCGACTGTTGGCGGGGGATTATTATGTTTTAACGTTATTTTAATGTGAAAAGGGGTTGGCGATGTATCACGTTTTTTAATGTATCTAAATTGCGCATTCGTATGTGTATGAATTATATAGAGCTATTGCGCAATAAAGGTAAATGTGACTAAACAGTACTTGCGTGTTGTGCGTAATATGAAGGCTGCAACGTTTTGCATTACGACCTTTGATATTCTGTTAATTATGATAAAATATTTCGGAGCAAGTATTCCGATAATATACCTATTTATTTGAGATAGAAATCAATGTAAGTTTATATAATACTATATAGTATATTTAACTAATACAATTCAAAACAAATTATATTATCATCAGGGAATACGTTCTAAAAATAAAACATGTTTTAATTGAAGGCTGAAATAGATTTTATTCTTAGCAATTTTTATTTGATTTTCATCTTATTAAAATTTCAAAAGACCTTAATAAGCAAAAGGTAAAGGAGATATGCTATATATACCTATATTAAATTACTACTTTTCAATTAATTAGCGCGTATAAAACAAGTAAAGGCGTAATAGAAAATCTTATTAAGTTTAATGTTTAATAAAATACTGAATAAAATCACAAAGAATTTTCATAAAGAAAGGGCGAAACCAAAAAAATGGAGAGTGATAAAAAGATTAATTAGGGCATTCTTCACTTACTTTTATGCTCAAGACGCGTTTCATAAATTTCCCTGGAACTTCATACAAAGAATTCTTTTATTAATTTGAGGTTACGCTAAAAATAATGTATGTCCTCGTGCGAGATCAACAAACCGAGGAAACGCCTTTGTACTCCAGTGTTTTACGTGGCGTGTATATTATAAGTGAACGATACGTGTTTTACAGTCATTTTTAACGTCTCGTTAAATTACTTGACCACGCTACGTTTGTTAAATTATTTTACAATATTATATTGACGTTACAAAATGACTTTTTATAGAACACGTAATTAGAAACTTTCTATCAAATTTTTTTTAAACATTTCATTTAGCAAAGCACATATTTTGAAGATTATGTAGGTAATGAGTTTATTTAATGATTGCATGTATTGATAAATATGCATTTAAAATAAAAATTATATCAATAATATGCAAAACATATAACTGCTTTATAGCAATGTTCTGTCTAGCGAAAATTAATTTAATTACCTATATCAAAGAAAAAGGTATAAGGAGTAAATTATTAAAAATCATAGTTTTATTCAACATATTTAAAAAGTGAATTTACTATGTCAAAATAAAACCACGTGTGTCGAACAACTATAATTAAAAATGAAAAAAACACCTTCCTCGCAAAAATCGTTCATCATCGGTTATTAATCTATTTCACTGCAACGGCTAATACGACTTTAACGAAAATGTCGCAAAAAGGTGCAACCCTCGTTCATCACACCATAGGATCCTGCAGAACCGCTTGCTTCTCTCTCCCTCTGTCAGACTCATGCATCCAGCAGCAGACTCGGCGCGCGCGCACATCACCCCGTCGCACGCGCCATCCCCGCGCTGAATTCCCACAGTGCACAGGAGCCCAGAAGCCACGAACTACCAACTCTCTCTCTTTCCCTCCTGTCTTTCCCGCTCTTTTCTCTCCTCTCTCTCAGCTCCCTCTTTCTCCGTCACCCTTACCGTCCGATAACCGTCAGCCACCACATCACACAAACACACACGCACACCACTACACTGCGCGCAATAAGCTTACACGGTAGGGGAACCCCCCAGTGCCACGTGACCCTCCAGCCGACCAATCGTTGCGCGCCATTGCCGGCGTCCGGCACATGGCGCTGGCGCACCGGCCGGACGAGCCGCGATAGAGCTATGCTGAGAGCAGGAGTGCGAGAAAGAAGCCGTGAGTGGGGGGATGTGCTCTGTGCGCACGAGCCGCCGTGCCGCTGCCGCCGCTGACGACGAAGAGAGCGATGAACGAGCAGCAGCGCTAGCCGCAGTCTCAGTCGCAGTGAGGCACTCGAAGAGCGTGAGGGTAGTCGCACTGCCTTCTGTATTTACATCATATATATACACATAATAAAATATATATATACATTCACATTCTCTCGTACACGCGATCGCCGCTAACGTATATATAAATATATATACACTAAAGTCCACACACACGCCATACTCGCTCGCTATAGTACTATTACTACTGTAATAAGCTCATTTTTTCCAGACACGACGAAAGTGTGTGTGTGTGCGTGCGCGTGTCGCGGTGAGACGGAGAGAGAGATATAGACAACTGACATTGCTCGATAAGCATCGCATCACCGGCTTTCGAGTGTATATCGTATAAAGCACAGGCTATCACGACTACGACGACAGCTACGTCGAGAGGATCGTTACTTTGCAACAATAACTCTCGAGTGTGCGCCGTGTGACGAGCGTAGATATATAAAACCACGTGTGTCGTGTGAGAGCAACCGAGAATAACCAAACAACCCATTGCCACCCAGAATTTTAAACGAACAAAGTGAAAAATCATCTCGAGTGTGTACAATACCGCCACAGTGTCGTTTCGCCTAAAGACATCGTCAGAGATCTCGCTAGAGCAAAGCACGAACTAACCATCATCATCAACGCCACGAAGATGCCGACGAGTCTGTTTGAGATGGAACGCGCGGGTGGCACCGTGACGGCTGGAAATCCCCCCTCGTCCCAGAACGTGGGCCAGTCGAACGGTGGAGGTTCGACGAACGCCTCCCTCGAGGAGCAGCGCGCTCTTCAGCTCGCCTTCGAGCTGTCGATGCTGGGACTCGAGCAGGGCTCCAACAATGGCAACTGTGTGAACAACGGTGGGTCCGGCGTCGGAGGTGGGGTCGGCGTGGGCGTAGGCGATGCCGATGGCATGCAGCAGACGCCGAGCAGCGTGTTCGAGGAGGCGCGCTCGAAGAAGAGCCAGAACATGACCGAGTGCGTGCCCGTGCCGAGCAGCGAGCACGTGGCTGAGATCGTCGGCCGACAAGGTGAGTGTGAGATCTGCGCGTCAAAGAGAGAGATGGAACTATATATAAGCTGGTACGGGGGAGTCGAAAGATTCTCTCGTACTTGTGTAATAGTTACTATCTCTCAATTTTTTGTATCTTTTTAGTGTGCATGGGGTCGGTAATTAGTGAATATATATTGGGAAGGTGGGGGAGAGTCTTTGTTCGCGAGGTGCGAGGTGCGATATGACATTCGGAGAATCGAATACTTAGCTGGGTTTTAGGAATCGCAGGCGCGGTTTCTGTTTTCGTATATGTATATATAGTGAGGCACGATTTTTGTGCTTTAAACATTTAAACCTCCGTTGTTCAAATACACTTATATTCAGTGTTCGAAATGTGTATTTGACTGTATTGTATATGACATGAAACCTATTTTAATGTAACATATATAAGTATCGATCATCACTAAAAATCGCATTTCAGACGATCTAGCGCGACAATAACAGTGTATTTCGGTCGTAAAATTGATTTTCAACTGAAAATAGCAGCATTCAACGTGTTTTTACGACCACACGCGCGCGCGCGCACACGTGTACCTATACAATGTATTTATATGATACGAAGGACGCGTTTTGACTTCGCAGAATTGACACATTCTGCTAGAAATGCACGACTCATTTTGAATAAATACCGCTTCTAAGGTTAATTTACGTAATAGTAAAACACGACAACTTATATATCGACTGAATTAGATAAATCCGAGAGCAGCGGCATATAATATAGCAAATACATAATATTTCCGTGAGCACGCTCCAAACAGTTTCTGCGTCTACATAGATATATGTAAAAACGTGTTCCCTCTAGTTAATTCCTTACACAACTCCGCAATGGCCCGTCACAATGCTTCATTAGAATAATTCGACAAACTCTTTGACAGCCTTATCAAAACATCGGGCACGAGCGAGAAAAAAGCCACACGTTCGCCCGTGTGCCTTCCTTCTTTGTGTGAAAATCTCGTCCCGTGAAAAGTTCGAAGTCCACGTGTTCTCTCTGAAGTAACCGCGTATGTATATACATACATATATACATCATAGTAGCGAGAGAGAGAGAGAGAGGTGAACAACCGAATAATTTCGCGAGATCGCGTCCCGCATACGAAAATTATTTCCCTAAAAGCAAACGTAATTACGGATTTCACGGGTCCGAGGAAAAATATTTCGAGCTAGAGAGATAAATGTGTATAATATGTAAGTATGTGTGTGTGAGTGTCCTGCGAGGTTAGTTTTTCGCCGCTCACCTGCCCACGCGGGAGAGCGAGAGAGCCGCGGGCATTGACGCACGTATACGACTATATAATAGCTGATTCAGGTTTTTTTTTCGTCTTTTTATCGGACCGTAGACTTTTGTTTCGCGCGATTTTTTTTTCTCCACGTGTTATATATATTGTGAAACACAAGTTTTTACATACGGGAACTAATTCACTAAGTAAACTGTTTTTAGCTTGACGACTATTTTAGTTGAATAAGTTTGTTTCTCAAAAAATGATATACCACATCAGTAAATAACTTTGCTGATTACGCACGTTCTTTACCCGATTAACATTATAACAGTCAGACTTATACGCTTGCACCCAAACATTCATATAATCACAACTTATCAATCTATCCCCTTCTACCACTAATTCATTACTTCTCATTACCATTACCTAACCATCCTTCTCCCACCCGCAAAACCACACGCACCATCGTCACCCAGCGCTTTACAACTCTTACGTAAACTTTCGCCGAACGTTAGAATCAGCCTTCAAGAAATCCCCAAACGCTCTCGTATACCGGCTCCCGCGCCACGCGATAAAAAGGAAACCGCGACATTGACCATCGCGCGCTCTTGCTCGCGGGTCTCTGTCCGCTCGCTCGCTCGTCCTTGAACTCTCCGCAGGCGCTCGCTCGCGCGCTCACGGAGCATGATTCGAAAAAAAAATTACGCGCGAGGAGAGGGACCTGTCTTTTCCGCGGAAAAAGTCCATTCCAGCCGGATGCTCGTGCGCGTGGAGCGAGTTCATCAAAGGAGCTGAAGGAGGAGGAGTGTGAGTCACTCGAGCGTGGAGTTTGGATGTATGTTTGATGTTGTAGATTATATAGAGGTGGGATTGGGCATAAAGTGTAAAATGATATTTGTAGATTTGAATTTCGAATGAGTGAGAATCGATTGGTGTGGTTGTATTTTGCCAAAACAAAAAAATTTTATTTTTAAATAATCTTAAAATATTTCATAAGCAAGTCACTCTTATACATACAAGAAACCTCTACACTCGGTAAAAAAATATACTCGAAAAACTGAAACTCTAATTTATTCCCGTGTGACGCGCTTGCTTGCTTGCGATTCTTATCTCTACCTCGTCCATACAATTATAGAAAATCTGGCAACTTCCACCCGTACACGATAATTCACAAACTTCTAAACTCTATAACCATCACTGCGGTTCACTAACCTCCATCGCGCAATATATATTCGCGCAACCTCTTGTGCATACGCGCGGTGTTTACATCTGCGCTCGCTCGTTGGCTGCATGGCGGCGGCTCCAGCGAAGCGTGCAGCGGCCGAGTTAATATCGTCCGCGCATACACACGAGGCTCGCCAATTTGCTCGCGATTGTTGATACGCGCACATATAGCCAGCGCGCAGCCGAGTGATAAGTGTCTCTAGTTTTGGGACGCTTATAAAAGACGTATAGTAAAAAAGTATGTATATTCGCGATAAAGTATAACGACTATTTTTGGAAACTTTTGCAAAAATAAAAGAAACTTCAAAATAAAAATAAATATTACGTAATAACTGTTAGCGAGATTGATCGAAGCTTCGCGCGGTATAACGCCGGCCTGTATACCCGTAAAAAAGTATTGGTATATATAGTTATACGACCTACCAGAAACACGCGCGCGTGTATATATATATACGACCCAACCAATTCAATTACGCGTCGAACACACCGTAAAAAGCCCATCACGCTTTATTGACCCACAAAGCTCTCTCTTTCGACGCACCCATCGCTACCGGCTCAGCTCTATATATATACGCACACACAAAGCAAACCCATACCGTCTCACTCGCCTCGCGAAGTACCAGCCGTCAATCCGTCCGGTAATTAGGGCTCCGTGTACCTATACATTCGCCCGCCGATACGTTATATATTTATCGGCGATCCGCTACACACACGCGCGCGGAAAACTATATCTTCGCACCTGCCGGCAGAAAAAAAACAGGTGTGTGCGTGTGTGTACACGCGGGCGCGCTCCGGAATTCCTCGAAAGCGGCACGAGCGAGTTGTGAAACGGCCGATTTCGCCCGTCATAACGAAATTGGCAGATGGACGGTGGCGGCGAGCGTTTGCGTATATTACAGACCCAAGGCCGAGCCGTGGATGGAATTAATTTTCGCACGGGAAATGAGCGAGCCTGGGTATATGTATATGTATACACACGTATGAGTATGAATATGTGTATATACGAGCGATAGCGATCTATGTGACGCGCTGCCTCGCCGGCTTTTGTGCTCCAACGTCGTCTTTTTTTAACGAGTAATTTTTTTTTCGGTGTTTACTTGTTCAACTATGTAACGAAAGGTAAAAATAGCCTTACGCCGTGTTTAAGTTAAAATAATACTCGTTACACCATTATAAATACCCGCCGGAGAGATAAGCCGCCTGTTATCGTCATTATCGCGACGTATACAGTCTCTCGTCAACGTCGCGCGGATTCGCGGACGCCAATCGAACCGTTAAATCATTTTATCGTCTCTCTTACGAAAAACTGACCTACTCGCGTTCGCTTTGGAGCTTGTTGTATATAAAAGCGGCTCGCGGTTAAAATATTCAAATAAAAGCAATCTCCATAAATTGCCCGAGCTTTCACTCTCCATTATGTCACCCGATGTGCGTCGAAAAAGAGCCATGCGAGCGAGAGAAAAAAGAGAGCAAATGACCTTGCCTCTCGTTATCACCGCACGGGCGACTGTTTATATTTACGCGCGCGCGTAAAAGTCCTCCGCGAAGAGCGAAAAACACGCGGCAGAGGAAAGAAAGGAGAGAAGCGCGGCCCCCATGAAGTGAGAGTTAAAAACGAGCGCGCGAGAAGAGTTCGATTCGCGCGAGGAGGCAATTACGGTTTGTCGCCACGCGCGCGATGTGGTGTTGGATGGCCGTTACGCACATACGTATGTATATATATACAGGCACTTCGATTCTCTTTCTTTCGCTTTATCTTCTCTTCGTTGGCGCGGATTGGCGTTGCGAGGAGGAGGAAGAGGGGAAGCACGTGAGAGTTTTTGTTGTCGTGTTGTCATAGGATATAAATAGGCAAATATACGAGGCGGCCGCGTTGGTTTCTTCTCTTTTTTTTCGGAGAGTTAATAGAGCAGAGTTAGCAGAAGACTACTTTTAACTATACTATACACCAGTCGAACCGCGCGACACAAAATTACTCCAATGAAAAAGAATTGCAAAGTAGTCGACGGTTAGGAATAAGAAGCCTGGAGATCGATTTCAGTTCTCGAAAATATTTTCAAAATAACCGTCAAAATAACTCGTAATCGACCTTCTCTCTCGCACTTCCACTAAAAATCAACACTACCTCTCTTATCGACGCACACATATACATATTCGCAGCTATATAAACTCTCTGACTAAAAGAAAGCAAAACATAGATATACACACACACTCCTACACTCGTGCTATCTCGCGCGCTCGGATAAATATGCGCGTGGCGAGGCGCTCGATTACGCGCGTGCCATTGACCAATCCTACCACGTCGTCGTCGACGCCGCCGTCTCTTCCAGGCGATGACATCCGGTGGCGGTAGAGTGAGCTCTTTCTTTCTCTCTCTCTCTCTCTTATTTGTTCGTTCGTTAGCTCGTTCCTTTCTAATTTTCGAAATTCGACATTGAGCTGCGTGTATGTAGGGGGAGGCCAGAATCATGAAGGCGATGGGAATTTGAATCGCGTTAGAGGCCGCAATCGTCATCTGGTTTTTTTTTGTAATTTACTCTTTTGGGTTCGTGGAATTAGCGGATTTTCGTACGGGGAAAGTATAAGGAACATAAAGTAAGAAGTTTCATATTTTTTAATTACCTTGTTTGTCACGTATCACCTAATGCTAATTGAGCAATTTTAATTATCATTATCATTTAAAAAAAATAATGAATACGCGTGAAAAGTCGTTTACTGGTGCGAATAAGTGACTAATTCTTTAGCGAATATTAACTTATTATGTATAGTGAAAATTTTATTCGACTATACTTCAATAAGTGTCTATTCACTCAAGAATTAGCCAATTTTTTCACGTACTCGCACTAGTGAACCACTTTTCACATATATATATTCTTCGAGAGTACGAATTCAAAAGAATATAACTCTCCCAACAAATGTTCGTCAACACAAATCATCCATCCCAAAATTCGGAGACCCACCCGATCTATTTCCATGCACCTTCTTCTTCTCGCTCATAGCACCACCAGACGAAGCCTCCCCGATGAACTCTCCCGCTCTAATACTCGCCGCACGGCATTCGCTCGCTCGCGTACAGGAGATAGAGATAGAGAGGGCGGATCGTTGACCTCTTGCACCGGGAGCGCAAGCGAGCGAGCTAGCGCGAGTAGTAGCGCACCTTAATAACCACCTATACACACGCCTTTTCTCATTATTTTCTGGTCTACTTTACCCCGGCCAGAATTCTTCCATTACGCTTCGCGCGAGCTCTTGCTTTGTGGACTTTTCTCTCGCGCTCGCGCAAACCCTTTGATCTGCTTCATTTTTTTTTCCACTGACGCTTCGCGACACCCTTTTTATCTAATGATCGCGCGCGGGGGGGTTCTCGTCTTATTCGCGTAACCCTTTTTTTTCCCCATTATTATACTCGACGAGCTATAAATATATATATACATGGACGGTGACGGAAAGGTGTATATAATTATACAAACGATAAAGTATGTTAATCAGCTGTGCGCTAAAAACGTTTTTATATAATTATATATCAGTTTAACGAGAATCATTCGCAAATACATACATATATATAATATATGACGCAAAAACAAAGCTGCTGCTGACATCGCAATAAAATCCATTTGCACGAGCCATTAAACAATCATCATCGCCCGCCGCAATGAGACCTCATCTCTCTCTCTCCTCCGTATCTCTCATGGACGTTCTCCCAATGACCAACCGCGCGACCTCCTCCTCCTTGCGCGAAAATATACGCACGCCGGGCTCTTTATCGGCCGGCCGGCAGTTGGCGAGGTGAGCTCGCTCGCGGCGATATTTGAACAGCGATAGCGCGTTCCGAGTGCGAAAAGAGTTTCTGCGACTCCACACACACTCGCATACATTCTCGAGGTCTCTCTCTTTTCTAACGGTGTCAACGTACGTATACGAGGCTCTACCAATTCGAATTCAAGCCTCGCTCGAGAATCGAGAAGCGTGATTTCGTACTTCCGCTCGACCTCGCGGCAACAGTAGCAGTATAGTAGTATAGTATAGCAACGCGCGTGCGCACGCCCGCGCGCTCATCTCTCTCTCTCTCTCCTTCTCGTTCTATGTATATACTCTGTTCTTTCGATTAACCGCGTGTACATGTATATTATACGCGTAACGCGCGTTTTATTCGCGACGTGGCGTGTAAAAGTGGCCTCTTTCGAGGCGATTTTCGGTATTTAGAGCCCGAGGTAATGGGGCTTTTGGGTGGGCTCCGATCGTGTAATTTTATTTATGGCCCTGTTAGCGTGTGCATTGACCGTTTCCTTCTCCATTATCATTTCTATAAAATTAGAGGTTATACTTTACAATGGTAGGTAATCAGTTTGTGTTAATTGTTTCGAGGATTTGGCAATTTTTATTATTTTAACCGGGATATTAATGACGTTCGTTCCAATGATATACTCTGCGTCAAACAGCCAAAACAACCGTCAAGAACCCTCAACTATATCAGACACCCATCCACGTGTCACACTGCACCTATCACTCATACTATATACATGTACATCGCACAAAGAATCACACCGTTTACACACATACACACTCTTCCCAACAACAATAACCGTTCCCGATGCTCCGCACGCCGTCTAATTGTTTGTTTGCGCGATGACTTAACAAGTGTACAATACACATACTGCTCGTTTGCGCATGCTCGCGAAAGTTCGACGCACGTTGCTCGTGCGCGATCGATAATACAGAGAGAGAGAGGACGTCACAGACGCCGCGTTATAGTCGCTCTCTCCCTCTCTTGTTCCCACGTGTGCGGCGGGACCGAGGAGCGCGAAAAAAAATTCCCTTTCGTCGCGAAGAAAGGAACGTTGCATTTTATATGAGAGAAAGAGGGAGAAAGAAGAACCAGTTCGTCGGTGTGTGCTGCGAGCGACGATGAATCATTGAGCGGGATAAGGCGGCGGAGTGAATGAGCGAGTGGTGGGGGAAATGAGAGAATGGAAGAGCGGGAAAAAAGTGTTACAAAATGTAGAGCTTTTTCGGGAGGAGTTGAAGGTCAGAGGAAAGAGTGTGTGCCTGCTGCGCGATAAGGCTAAGCTGCTTGTTTTCTCTCTCGCGTCTCGGCGGCGTGTGCGTGTGTGATTTAATATTTAATAAGGGGAAAACTTGAAAGAATATGATGACGCGTAGTTTTTATCGCGAAGTTTTATCGCTGTATAACTCTGGCGCTCGTAATGTATCGATAATAGAGAGATACATGTATACGGGAATTCAATATACTCAAGATGCTCGGCGATACGCGATCGACATACTGTCTTTTTTATTACACGAGACGATTAGATTAAACGCGAGTAGGTGAGAAAAAAAAATATTATGTATTATACACGCACATCGTCATCGCGTTAAATTCCCGAAATTCTAAACATTACGCGCTCGAAAACTACTGTCCTGATGACTTTCGCGTACTCTATATACACACACACGTAAATAGACGTCGCGACGCGGCCTTTGGGGGGAGGCGAGAGGTGACCGCGCGAGGCCGCTGAACCCCCCGGAGTATAGCACTGTGCGCGCGCGCATGCAGCCCAGGATCAATCAATGCGCGACGTTTCGCTCTGTCTCTATTCTTCTCTCTCTCTCCTTCTCGTCCGCGTCGACCCGTTAGCGCGCAATCGCGCCCGAGCCAATAACGACTTTTAATGAGTCTGATATACGCCGTGTTCTCTGTTATGAGGATGTGGCTATTTATTCTCCGCGCTCTCTCTGCCCCGTCGTCGTCATCCCATCTGCATGTGTATATTCTGATTATGGGTGTGAGGGTGTACGGGTGTAGTGCTGTTTTGAGGTGATTACGGTAACCATACAAATACGTTGATTTCGGGGATTGAGAAGAACTATGTGACGTATACACAAGTCTTAGGTATACATCTTGGGAGAAATATAAAGTGGGGCAACGTGTCGCCTCGTGTTTATAAAAACACGGGGCTCGTCCCGGTTACACAAATTCAATTAGCGCGCCCTGAGTCGCGCAAAGTGTCTCTCTTTCTACATGTGTATGTGTACATGTATATATATGTATAGCGACCGAAACTAGACCGCTCGAATGGAAAACACAAACTTCCGCACGCGTGCTCCGTATTAAGCTGAAAAATTCGGTCAATGCTACGATGGACATCAGCGCGTTTGGAATCGATCAATTATAATAAAAACAACGTACTCCTCTTCTATTGCCTCTGATTTCGCATTTCTCCTCGTCGCGCGGCAGCCGAGTATAAGTGCGATGGCGTATAGGAGAAAGAGAGCGAACCGGAAGGAGTAATGAGCGGCTCCGCGTGTCGCGCCGGTCTCTATCTCAACACACACACACATACGTTCACCTATATATCTGTGTGTAGCAGCGTAAGGCCGGCGATGACGTTGCCTCGGAAGCATCGCACCCGCTATCATTGTTATTATGCGTGTATAATATACATTACATACGTATATATATACACGTCGCGTGGGACTGGAAAACCAAAGAGCCCGCAGAGATCCCCGCTGCTTATATATATATATATATAATGCGCGATGCAAAAGAATTTTTCGGCGAGACCTCATGCCGAGTGAGAAGGAGAATTTCTTTTTCTTTTTCAGGGACGCAACGGCGGATGCGCCCTCGTCGTGTGCTCTTGTTTCTCTCTCTCTCTTTTGCGCTCTCCTTCTTCTTCGTCGTCGTCGTGTGAACGCACAGCAGCAAGCAGCGCAGGCGGCACGAGGCGTTATCGCCAGCACCGGCGCGCGAGTATATATACGAGAGAGCGCTGAGCTAGGGATTTTTCGGTGTAGTATATAACGCGCGCGTGCGTATGCTGCTGATGCTTATAGTGAGCCGAGTTTTCGGAAGCGTGTTGTTATTTTGATGCGTTGGGTTACAGCTCGACGAGACAAGTGGAATTTCATTGACGGAGATAAATTTTTTTTTTTATTTGTATAATATAACGTGGAACGTATTAAGTATACGTTTGTAATATTGTAAAGATTTTTAATTACCAGAAAGAACCAATTAGTCAATCAACAGCTTTCTTTATCTTCCCTTCACGTGCAGTAGTGCAGAGAATAATTTTTGCGTTATCTATCGCTGAAACTATAGCTTCTTATTTATATAAATCGAGTTTGATAAGCTCGCGCTCGCTCGCGCCAAGCTGTAAACTCCAGTGAGTAAGCTTTCTCTCTCTCTCCCGCGTGATCGCGAATCGGAACGACGACACAACAATAACACGCACACGCGCGCGTAAGATTGTTTGATTTATAAGCAAGCCGAGATAGACCACCTCTCGAGATATTGATTCGTTGAAGTCCTTGGATTTTATTTATCCCTCATTCGTTACAGGACCTTACACTATATACTATTTTATATAGTACGGGAACCAAAATATTTATATACTCGCTTATTCATTCATTAAGTTTTGGGAGAACCTTTGTGTCGGAAATTTTTTCGAAATATATACTCTTTAATACATGTATACGAATCAATGAGGCTTCTTGGAACTCAAACTTCCTTTCGACTTTGCACGAACGGGACACAACAAACAATATCCTTGCGGTCATCATACCTTACTATACATTATACCCATCATCCACAAAGCTAAAAAGTATCCTTTCCCCCGTATAACATCCTCTTCCCGATACTTTTCTCTCTCTCAGGTGCAATTACAATACGACGAAAAATCGGCTTTCTCACCGAGGCAGACGCGTGCGCGCGCGCGATCGACAACAGTGTCCCTCTTTTTTCGCCCAAAAAATGCGCTTGTGCAAAAACTTCCGCCAATTTGGCGGATCGTGTATAGCCGCGAAACCGCACCGAACGGAACGAAGAAAGAGAGAGAGTTTGTTCTTTTGTAGAACCGAGCGCGCATTTGGCCCAGGTGACCGCAAAATTGAGAGTTTCCGGCGGGTTCCGTTGCACTCTGTGTATACCACCGGGCCACTATATTCTCCGCGTAAAGAGAGGAATTTCGGCTGGTGTCTTCGGAGCGCGTCTTGGGTGAGAACCGAAGATGCGCCGTTGGCTTTTTTTGTTATGTGCGGGTAATATGCCGGTGTGAGACGGGTCAATAAACTGAGGAAAGTTTCTCGTAAAAAGTCAACTCGAGAACAAATAATGTTTACATTCTAAAGACAAAACTATATCTTCAAAACATACGTTAGGTCGTTAATTCGCTAACCCCCGCTCGGAGCTTGTCAAAGAAAACGAGCCTCGCTTGCGTGTATAATATGTTTGGTCGATGCGCACCGCCACCGTTCGATCGTAAACCACGGCACACCCTCGTGCGACGACCTTTTCGCGACGGCAGGTCCGCCAACCGAAGGGGTTTATTATATTCGTTCGAGCGACTCTCTCTTTACTCGTTGGATTATCCGTCGTCGAGGGACAATCCTTCCTCCATTTTAGGGGCCGTTATTGTTTTAGGATCCTCTGAAATATTTCCCTCGCGGTTAATTGCGAGTGAGCGAGCATATAGAACTCGGAAACCAGGGTGTATTTTTAAGTGGGATTACATACAAGTTTCGCTTGGCTATAAGATGTTAATGTTTCTCTACGACTATGTAAAAATGTATTTAAAGTATGTACATTCCGTTGATTACCTACGTGTCTTATCAGTTCTCTTTATATATACACAACTATAATACGTGTTATTGCATAAAAAGCAATTAAAAACTACGTGCTTCATTTACCTCCTGTCAATAGAAAAAAAATACGCAACATATCTTCTTCTCCAACAAAAATCACATAAACAGAACGCGTGTGCACGTGTTTCCGAGAGATCGTCCTCTACAGCGCTTATCGGTTCTAGACGGTTCCTCTCTTTCCTCGTTCTCTCAACGAGTCGCCACCACGGCGGGCGTCTTTGTCGCCGAGGGGCCCGCGCGTGCAGACAGCTGCTGCTCTGCACTCTATTATGGGCCCTCTCTCGAACGCTGCGCATCATCTTCCAGAAAGTGCGCTTTGGAATGTTCAGTGGTGCTGTATGATTTTTAGAATCGATCCTTACAGAAATATTTTTCAACTTATTAAATGTAGATTTAACATTGTAATGTTTATTATTTGTGTATGTATTTCTAACGTATCTCTTTTCTTTTTTTGTTCCAGGTGAGTTACCGGTTACCAAACCACATCCAGCTCTATTCCCCCTCTGTTACATACGTGAGTATGTCTGCGTTCAATCATGAATCACCCGGTAAATAATCGAGAGAGCCGAATTAAAATGATGCAACGCGCGCTCTCTCTCTCTCGCTTATTTGTTTCGATTAAAGGCAATTCAATTATTCGTCATCGAATGGGACATCATCAAACCGCGCTAAATCGACTCGTCACACTTATCGAGTCTGGATATCCGGCAGTAGACACATGCGTTTATATGTATATATATGCGATCGATTGGCCTTATCTATAGTTTCGCGGGGCCGTCAACCGCGCCAA
Organism: Torymus auratus; assembly: GCA_900474315.1. Taxonomy (NCBI): domain Eukaryota; kingdom Metazoa; phylum Arthropoda; class Insecta; order Hymenoptera; family Torymidae; genus Torymus; species Torymus auratus. The sequence continues at coordinate 21,585 of UXGD01000079.1, forward strand.
GCCTATGAGTGTGTGCACACACATAAATGCGGATTAAGGCAGTCGCGCGACGGCGTCACATTAAAAATTGCTGCGATAACGCTGCACGTTATTACGTATAAATATATCCATGGCACGCGCCGCGCAGCTATAATATTAACTGTAACGTGGCGGCTCTGCAAAAAAATGCTCGATTTCGGACACGCGTGTGTGTATATAATCCGCGTGAAAATTTAATATCGCCTTAATCGTCTTTCTCGAATTAACCGACTAACAGATACTTACCGCGCATTATAACCCGCGAGGAAAAAAAAACATACTACCGTAATAAAGAAAAAAAAAGTCGGCCAGCAACGTGTATACCCCTCGTGCAGTGTTGCCCCGAAAGTTGAGAAACACTGTCCTACTGCTCGCGCGCGCCTGGCAGATGTTTACGGGCGGAATGAGCGGTTTTCTTCCTTCCCTCGCTCGCTCGCTCGTTCCTTTTTGTATTTATTTTGTCTGCCATGTGCTGCTCCGCACCACCGACTGCGCGCCTCGGCCCTTTTTTTCTCTCTCGTTCTCTCCGGATGCGAGCGTCAAAGACGCGCGCGTGAGCACACTGCTCTGCACCTTCGAAAAAGGTCCTGCCTGCCTGCCTGTGTCTGCGTGCGTTTATACGCAAGAGCAATGTGCACGTGGTGGCGTGGTTAAGTGGGACGCAGGCGATGGAGCAGCAGCAGGTTGCAAGTGCACAAGCTTCGATGGAGCTCTCTCTTATATGGATTTGGGAAATTTTCAGGGTGGCTGCGCGGGTTTGGGAAAAGAGGATTTTAGATAGTATGTATATATAATCGGGGTATATAACGAAGATAAGATAGCGTCGTGAGTTATCGGGAAGATGTTTTGGAAAAGTGGAGGTTTGTGTTTTGTCCTGGGAAAGCGAAGCGCGGTGGCAAAAGTTGGTGTAGTTTCACTGTATGAAAGTATTAATTCCATGCACAGTAAAACATTACGCATTATACATTTTCCACTATACATTATCAATCTCACAAACAAAATAACACGATACGCTTTATATACTATACTATGATAAAAAAGAAAAAAAATCTCCATTTTACATAATTAAAATTCACATCTCGCTAAACTTCCATTCAACGTCTCCTCTGCACACAGACACACGCACGTACTTCAAACTCGCTCATTTCTCGCGTTCCCTTTCCTTTCAGCAACGAACTCTGCGCTCGCAACTTCGTTAAACCACATCTCTCCCCATTCCCACTGGAACATAATAGCTCGCTCGCAGCGGCAGAGAGAGACGAACCTCTCGCTACTGCCGTCTTTTTTTCCAAAAGAGCGCGTGCGCGCAATAAGGTCCTCGAAAACTCGCTCGGAGGGGTAACTTTTAACGAGACTGCGAAACCACCGTGAGAACGCGCTGCATGATGTACAACGATGCAAAAGGGCGAATTAGTATAAAAGACGCGTGGTGCGTGTATATATGTATATTATACTAGTTTCTTTGCGCCTTTTATTTTTCGCCTCTGCACGCTAATGGCGAGCGCTCTCGTTGCTTTCGATTGCGCAAGTGAATCAGCGCCGAGAGCATATACGCCGTCCGGAAGATAGCAGCGAGCGAGCGAGTGAGCGCGGTAGTAGTAAATGAGGAAGCGGATACTAATATTGACGAGCTTATTTTTCATTTCTTGTCTCGACGATGATGACAACCGACGGGGCAGATGTATGTGAGTGGGTTTGTGTACGGCGTTATCTGGGGAGAGTAATTACTTTTTTTTAGTGTGGCCATCGTGTGTGTGTGCATACTTTGTTGGCAAAAATTATCGTTGAGAAAATTTGCTCAATGATTATTTTGAGACATCGAAAAGAATAACTATGTTTACATTTTTTGTTTTATAGTGTAGAACATTGGCAAAGGTTCTGTAATTTTCGAATTCTCGCTGCACCATCGCTTTACCAACGGTTCTTAGCGTCCTCAATTAATCACATTTCGCCAAAACCAACCTTACCCGTGAAAAATCCGCGTGTAAACTAAGACGAGCTCTCAGAGCTCCGCTCATAGGATGTCCACGTCGTTATCGTTCAATTAAAACTCCCCTCTCTCGTTCTCGCGCGACAGCGACGTGTCGCGTAAGATTTCAGAAGCAGGAGCCGGAGCTGGAGCAGCAGCTCGCGTGCGAAAAAAAAGCTGCTCGAGCGCAAGAGAGAGGAAGTGAAAAACCCTTTTGTTTGCAGCACGAGCCGTTGCCGATGAATGGATATCGAATGTCCAGGGCTGCTCCTTTCTCTCTCTCTGCGCCTCGTTCTTCCACTTCCTTTGTGCCTGTCTCGATTGGCAGGCTCTGCTCACTCTCGGGTGTTGTTGCGAGCGAGTTGAGATCTTAATGTCGGGACGCGCCGATGGCACGTTGAACGCTCGGCGATGAGGTTTTTCTGGAATAGTATAATTTTAGTATGGCTTGGCGTGAAATAGTTTGATCAACAGTAAAGTTTATATACACAGCTCTATTGTATTGACTTTTTATTGAAAATTAATCAAAGAAAAACGCGTCAGAAATCATTATAACCTTTTAAATATCCCTCATCAGGATTCATTACACCCGGAAAAACACTTCTCGACTCCAATTAACTCTCTCACTCGCGACCAACACACACACAGGGTCCCATAAAAATCCAATCAAGCCAATCACGCGCGACGATCGCATCCACCACATATATATCCTTAAACCCGAACACGCCCGCACCTACTCTCGCCGGCCCTCGAAAAATCCAATAACCTCTGCAGTGCACCGACAGCTCTCCGCGCTACTGCAACACACATATACAGTCTCGGAAACCGGTAGACCTCGTGAATGCACGCGCGCGCGTCATGTGGGTGGTTATTCTGAAAGGAAGTGTGCGCACATGGGGCCCGGCTGCGCGCATAATCGGATACCCGTGTGTGGCAGTGGCCCTTTTCCCTCTCGTGAGACGGAGAGAAAATATATCGCGGCGGGGCCGGATGCGCGACTTTTTCGCGCGCCATTTGGCGGTCGGTGTAAGAGAGGAAATTGAGTCGTCGTTTTTTTGGGAGCAGGTTGTTTTGTTGACGGCCCTGTCGGCGGGTGGTAAGTGGAGTAAGAGGCGCGACAGGTTCGCGTGGTCGTGTACGTTTTTTTTTTTACGGTGTATATAAAGAGTATATATTGTGGTTGATATTTATTTTCCTTTTATTTGGTAATGTAATGAATATAAGGTTTGATTTAAAACCTGTATAAAAAGGTTCTCATTAAAATAAAGAAAAAAAAACGACATTCTTCCGCTCAATTTAAAAAAGTCGACAAACGCGTCTCCCTCTCTCTCTCGACATTGTGTTCCCTCTTTATCGTCGTCGCCGTCTTTCTCGCTCCATTTGGTCGATCGCATACTATACGCCGCGCACATGCACCGGCCGCGACTACTTACTACTACTACTACTACGCAACAATGGCTGCCGCGGCGCTTCCGCTCGGACGTGTAGGAAAGCCCTGCCTCTGTCGTCTTTGCCGAGATACGCATCCTCGTTGTCTCCTCTCTTGTGCCGCGCCGGCTTTTAAGTGGGTCATCGAGTAATCGACGAGCGCGCGCGCAACCCTTTGTAAACTCTCTCACTCTACCTCTTGCTACCGCCCTTTTTGTGTTGTCACGCCTCCAAGAGAGTATCTTTTTAGTGCGGAAAGTGTAATTTTCGGGGTGCGTTTTTTCGGCTCGCTGAGCGCGGGGATTAATTTTTCAAAGACTGCGCGCACGTGCGTTTTCAAAGTTTTATAAGGATGTATACGGCGTTCGGTTTTATGCGGTTACGTGGCACACGGGTGCAATGTATTATACACGAATTGACGCTCACGAGGGCGTCTCTTACGTATATACGTAAGCGCTATAGCGAGCAAGTGCAATGACCTAATTAGTTCAACTTACGCGCCGGAAAATAACGCAATTAATGTTAATTCGCGCGTTATTTCGCATAATAACCTTGGCAATCAATGAATTATACCTCTCCTCTCTCAAAAACCATCAAAATTCGCTCCGATCTATACAATTCTCCAGCATACATTCGTTCTAAAACAAATTGCACTCTATACACACAAATCAATACGCGGCTGTTACAACCTGAACACAGCACTACCAGTAAAATACAAGAGAAAACCGCAGCACTCGTGCTAACCGGCGAGCGCGCGCGTGGGAGGAGCGGGCGATAAAGCCATATAGTGGGTTAGTGCCGCGCGGTAGGTACCTATAGCGTGTAACGACAATGAGCCGGAGTGAGAGCGAGCTAAGTACGTCGAACTGTGACGCCGGCGTGTGCATGCGCGCCACCGTCGTCGTCGTCGGTGCGTGTCCTAGGTCAAGATTCCTGACGCCTGCGCGGTAACGCTGTACTCACTCGCGACCGCTCTGAGTTGCGGAATCGTGGTGCTACTGCTGCCGCACCTGGTTTCTGCAGTCGCGATGTAGTTTGAATTTTGCATTGGTCGTGTGCCGAGTGATTTGTGCAATAGTAGGATAAAATTTTATCGTCCAGATCTCAGTGATGTAAAAAGCGAACGGTTGCTCCGGTTGACTTTTCTCATGAAAAATTCAAAATCTAATTATACGATAACGATCGATACCGACAACAACTCATCTCTATGCAAGCGCAAATCGTCGACTACACGACGTCTTATCTCTTCCTTCGCAACAGACTTATACATGTATGTTCGCGCCTACGCGGTTTAACCGTGTATGTAATATCCAGCAGTCGTTGGGGCGAAGGTGAAGATCGCACACGATGAATGAAGGAGCACGCTGTCGCGAGGCAACAATGAGCGAGTGTATTTCCTCGCGGGCGGGTTTTTTTCTCACGCGCTCGGGGAATCGCACTCATTGTTCGAAAGAGGAGTATGTTTCCTTGACTTCGACCCTGGTCGACGATTTGCAAGCGTGCAGAGGTTGATTTTTTTGTTGCTATAGTCGCTGTCTGTGGGAAGGAGTATGTATTTTTCGGTGCTTTGTTTGACGAAGAAGCGCGATTTAATCTCGATTGATTGATTGATTTTGCTGCTTAACCTATGTCTATACGGAGATTCCACGGGATATATAATACGCACGATGATGAAAATCGATGGCTCGTGCGAAAACCCATTCAGGTCTCGACTGGCCGCGCAATCTCGTGCAATAATCCCGTGAGAAGAGGAGCTCGCGGAAAAAGGAAGATTTAGGTAATCGCGGGGGGAGGAGGCAGATACGCCTCGAAATTTTTCCCCCGCCGCATATAACCGGCGTTTTCCCTGCACCGTAAAGCTTCGTAAGCACGCAACCGCCGTCTATCGATCTACCTTTGCCTCTCTCTCCTCATCCTATCGCGTAATTGGCTGATTGGAGCAGAGGCTGCTGCTCTTTTTACTCTCCGGGGTTATATAGTCCGCGCGTTCATCCTCTCTTTCTCTTTCCCCGGGTTTTAGGTGCTTAACGGGAAAAAAATTCGACCGTGATTGTTGCTCTCTCTCTGCGTGTTGTAGCCCCAGGGTGTAGGTAGTGTACATTGTATATCCGAGCTGAGATGTTTTTCGGAGGCTTGTTAGGCGTAATTGAGATCGGCGCGTTTTTGCGCGCTCGGGCGTTGATTTTCGGTGGGAATTGAGACGAGAAACGCTAAATGATTGGTGGCATCGATGGTATATACAATTGTAACTGTTGTGTAACATTTCCAATGGCCGTCGAGAGCTTTTTTCCCCGACGGTGGTATATAGATTTGCACCTTGGGAGTTTCGACAATACGTGGAAGTACGATATAACGGTTCTATACCGAGAAAAAAGAAACACATTTTGCTCTCAACAGTCTTTTATCGGAAAAGTACAATTTATTAGCAACGTATATATTTTTGTTATTTTTAACCGCGGAGTTTCCTTTAATCCATATTAACAACGACCCACGCAACCTTACCCAATAACATTGCAAAAGCAGCAGCAGCAGCAGCCTTTCTCCTCGAAAAAAACCAGCAGACGGCAAACAAACACCTTTTATTAATAAACCCACCGATCCAGATCATCTCTCTCAATCAATGTTTTCTTTTTATGTCAGTTCGCTCAAGGTCGCCGTTGGCACCGAAAAACGCGTCGTCGTGTGTCTCACGCACACGTGAGCACGCTCGAGCATTGCCGCCTTTCCCGCGACCACGTGTTCGCTCTTATACATACACGTGTGTATAGTATACATACGCGTACGTGCATGTATACACACATCTTACGCAACTGCGGCGCTATGTTACGTGTACCGGGCGCGTGTGTTGAGGAATTTCGATCATTGTATATACATATATATACACGCGTGGGTTCATTGATAACGCGACAACGTGTGGGCGGGGTCGATTGGTATTTTCAGCATATATGTATGTACATATAATGAAACTCCTTTGTCGATTGATTGTTATAGAGCGAACGTGTTGCACTGGTTATTACGTTTTGGAAATTTTGAACCGATAATGGAATTGGTTTGTCAAGGAGATTATACGATCGGATTATTATTATTATTGTATGTTACACCTTGACGCGGCGAGAGATTTATTATTCGAGAAAAAAAATCAGTAGCAAGAAGTAGAAACACACACGCTGGCTGGACTAGTTTTCGAAAAGGACTGAATTACATATTGTGTGACCGTTGGAGCGGAATAAAGATAGGCGATTTCACCATTCGCTTCTGAATTATTTATGCAGAAACGAAAATCTCTCAGTGAGCTCTGAGAGCTGATCGTATCGCTTGGGAGATGGGAATATACATATAGGAAAGAGAGCGCGATCGGGATAGGCTTTTATTGTGTCACGGTCGCGTTCTTGTATACACACTCCGGGATGCTAATTACATCGGCGTTGCACAATAGACTTGAACACAGACGCGTATGTTTACAAAATGTGGAACAAACTTCGTTTCAGCAATTATATTCGCGGAGTGAGCCATGTGGGGTATATTGAACTTGATTTAGGTATATGCTTTTAAAAACTAATTACCCTCTGGATTAAAACCTTTGCATAATATACGAAAGCCACAACCGTGTCTGTCGTTCATAGCTCCAAAAAAAAAGAATAGCTAAACAAACGCGACATAAATTACATTTCTTTCGGCGCAGCGAACCCATTACCACATTTTTCACTCTACCTTACATACACACACACATTCTACAAATCCTAGACAAGCTTGCTCGCTCGATCCACGCGAAAGAAAGCGAAAGCAATGACTATAAAGCGATGACGGCGCGCATTTCTCCTCGATATAACCAAGCGGCATGAGCTCCGCGATTTTATTACCGCATATTATACGTGTGATGCGATGCCTGAAAAAAGTGAAGGCAAAAAAGTACGTTAACCGCCATCGTCGTATTCGTCGCGGTGCCGTTGATCTCGACATTGACCCACTTTACACACACATGTACGATCCTATCGTTAGATTTTCCTTCACCTTCGTGAATTTAGAAGTCCTGAGGCGGTGGTTAAGCTATACACTCGCGGTTTTCGCGAGATAGCCATCATCACCGTCATTATCATCATCGCCGAGGCTGCGAATTTTCGGTGTGCGGGTTATGGGTTGCGTTATAGTATAGTATATCATAGAGGTCGGGTTTCGGGCTTGGCCTTGCTTAGACACGAGATTTGAAGAGGTGATAAAATATGATGGGCGCGTGCGCGCGGGCAGCATGGTCATGAAAACCGTCGAAATGTGATTAATCAAGATTGGCGGTGTAAATAGGCGGATTTAAAGAAAACAGTGATTCGAGAGACACGTAGTATTTCTTTTTTAATTTAATGGTGTAGGATAATCGTATCACAGTTTTAAACTCTTATATTATAAAAGCTATATATCTATTTTATAATAGTAAAACATTTGCACAGAAACGATCGTTTCAGCAGACGAAAACAATTGCGTAAAAATCTTTTTCTCTCTGGCACCGTCTCTCATCCCATCATCCCCCCCGAAAAAACAGAAAAGAATCGACGACAAATCGGATCAGCACAAATCCTCCCCAACATATATACACCGAGCTATACTACTCTACTCTCGCCCGAAGCCTCAGCAGACGAAGAAGAAGCAGAAGAAACCCATGAGAAAAAAGCCCAGACGATACGACTGTTCTCTCTCTCTCTCCTCTCGCCGGACAGCGCTTTTTTCTCCGTCTCCTCTCTTTCGTTATTCCTACGTCTTTGTCCGGCCGATGAGTCCTCACTTAACGTCGCGGCGGCGACGGCTTCCACGGGAAAGGGGCGAACGAACGATAAAACGGCCGTAAATTCGAACCTTGTCCCAATTCGCGGCGCCGGCGAAATATAACAGCCGTGCGAAACACCCGAGATTCCCCGTCCATGTGTGTGTGTGTGCGGCGAGTTAGCGAGTTTCTTATCGTGTGTGCGCACGCGCCGCGGTATATATACACGGGATCTCTCGAATTGGAAGTGTCAACTGTGTGATTCATCATCGGTTTCTAAAATTCGTTGGGGATTGCCGGCGCCTTTCTTTGCGGGACTTTTTTTCCCTCTCTAATGGTTTCTCGGTTCTGTTTGCTAATCTCATTTCGTGATAATACAGTTATTTAGTGGATACAAGCTCAAATTAGGATATACATGTTATTATTGCGGTATATTTAAGAATCCTTTATACGTAATAACATAGAGTTTTAAAGTAATCAATTTTCGTACGTAAAGTATATAATACTTATGATCGTATTTTCATTAAATCGCTCGACTGTATTTAATAATATATTAAAGCTTGCATAATCTTTTCGTATCATTTATTAATTGTGAAATATATTAACCCAAATCTTTCTTAAACCCGGAATCCCAGCCTCTACCACGTCAATGCGAAAATTAGACCTGATTCATACACACAAGCGCAGAAATATAATATACCGACCGAAAAAGCTCGTTCTCGAAGCGAACAAAGATGTACCACTGACCTTCCTCCCGCTCCTTCCAAGAAAGCGAAAAACAAATTAGCGAATCGGCTCTCTTTCTCGCATAACTTTACAACCGCCGAAAAATTTCATGCGGATTTCACCGGCTCGTGCGCGGCGGCGGCGGCGGCGTTTATTCTAATGACCGGCTTTCTCGAGGCCGCGTGTGTGGCAATTAAGTTACTAAACGCCTCTAACTGAAGTTGTTATATACAGCGCGCGCGCGTGCGACTCTAACGAGAAAAGAGAGAGAATAAAAAAAAACTAAACGAACGCGATAACAATGTTACGATGATGCGCCGAAATTGCATCACGTGTTGTTGCAGCGTACTCGTTTTCATAAATTAAGCTTCGTTATATTGCGCGCGAGAACGGTGAGAAAAGTAGGTGCAGCTCCGGTGGCGATGTATTGGACAATGAGGATATATAAAGGTTAGCGCGGGTGTATTGTTTTACTGTTGCCGTGAGTATGAATTAAGGCTGTTAATTTTCTTATTAATGGAAGAGTAGGTGATTATTTGGAGATGTAAAGTGGAGCTGGATTTCATTCCTCTCGACGACGAACGAGGCAATTACCCGCGACGTTTTTATTTATACGCGCGGTATAAAGTAGAAGAGAGAGAGACGTATAAAAGCGGAGATTCTCATTTGATACGCAGATAAAACGAGATTTTATCTCTCAACGACCTTTCTCTAACTTCTCGAGACTCGAAAAATTTACGGCAACATTGCGCGTACGATTCAAAATTAATCATCCGATCAAATATCAATAACGAACAAAACGAGAGCCTCCATCGCACCTCTCGCGTAAATACACACGTATATTCGTAGACAAAGGCGAGCTCTCATTGTCACACACCACGCGCGCTTAATTAGCTCGACGAGTCAATGGGCCGACGTCGTATTTCGAGCTGCTGCATACAATATAGGATGCATCCTTAAAGGATTCGCTGCTGCAGCTTGCCGGAAGAGAAGAGCGCGCGTGGGCGAAGTGGCCTCTTATGTAAATTAATTAAGTCTGACGCGCGCCGTAAGAGAGAGCTTTTCAGGGAGAATTTGCACGTTGAAGTGTGACCGAGGGTATAGCTCTCTCTCGTCTGGTCCAATGGAAATTCGAGGCATCAAGGATTTCAGGGACGGCTGGGTTTATTTGTTTTGGAGGATCGGTTAGAGAGATAGTTTGGGGTGGATTGGTGATTGAGCATAGTGGTAGTAAAACTGTAGTGCGCGTGGGTAGACAATAGAAGGTTTCTAAAGAAAAATTGTTGTACATATTTGGAAAAAAGTCCTTCTTCTTAATTAAAGTTTTGAATTCGTTGATCCCTTTATCCCTAAAAAAATATCAACCCAATTTCTGCAAATATTTAGGACCCATCGTCGAAATATCCTTATCAACCGTCATTCCGCGCCGGCGGCACGTCAGCGAAGAACCCAATCTCTGAAAACGGCCAATTTGCCCGTACAAAGTTTCCACTCCACCGGGCGCGCTTATCGCCGCGCGGCGAAATTGTAAAATCGTAAATTTCGAAATTCACGGGGAGAGCATCAGCAGCACGAGCCTGCGGTAGACTTTACCCGCGGGAATTTCTTCGCACGCTCACTTTCGTTCCGGCCTCTCTCTCTCTCCTCTTCTCCTTTTTTTTCCTCATCGTCATCATCGTCTCGCCGTGGCGCTGCTGCTGTTCCCCGAAATCCCGCGTCGTTTTTTTTTGTTCTCGAGAGAGCCCGAAAACTAGTATTTTTATTAAGAGATTTAGCGCGGATTTTTTCTTGTTGTTAGACGACGCGGGTATAAAGTTTGTAGTTTTACGAGTGCCCAGGGATTTGCAGTAAAACGTTGCAGTTTTGATGACTAGACGAGAGGGAGAACGCGCGCAGGTTAATTGGCGATAAATTATCTTTTAATTTAGGGGTATCTTGTATCGCGGCTAATTTAAAGATGCTATCATATCTGCGTAATAAAACCCGGGGAAAACAATATTTTATACTTTTTCGAGAGAAAAAGAAATCCCTGTTTCCCCTGTAGCATAGTAACCATTCACATGTGTCCAAACCCATTGATTTGCTCCCGCGAACTCGATAACCCGAATTTCGGCCGGCTTCCTAAACCGCTCTAAAGCTGCCGCCATCGATTTCCCCAAAAGCTAAATGGACCAAAAAAGGTCGGCCAGAGAGAGGGTCCAGCCTACCGTCTTGAAAAAAAGACGAATAGAAGAGGCGACTGTGGCCGCCGGCGCTTAATAGCTCGCGCGACCGGCGCGGATCCTCTGGGTATAGACAAAGGAGAGCGCGGTTCTCAACTCTCGGGGGTTTCAGGGATGAAAGGTTATGGGATTATATGCGTTTTGTCATTGTGGTTTGTTATACACATCCGGAACTAAATTAACCGAGCGTGTGGTCAATTGTATCGGAGGAAAATTGAAATTCCCCAGGTTATATTCAACGTTCTTGAAGAAGGAATATAAAAAAAACTGAGATAGACGTCAAATTTTTCCAAAACCACTTCATAACTCACGACAATAGCCCTGCCTAATCCCAAACCGAACCATTCGACTTTTCACCGACAAACCACCCGCACTTTCAACAAAAATATATCCACATACTACTAAACCTCGAAAATCCATCTGTCAAAATCAATATCCATCAATCCTCACTCTCTTCGCAGCCATATAATATACCTCGCGCTTCTCTTTGTGCGAAATTCGCAGCCGCTCGTTCGCTGACTTATGGATTTTCTTACCTGCTGCCTTTGTGTCCGGCTATACGCGCGTGTATATACATGAAAATGCCGCGAGCAGTGGCTCGCCTTGAGACAAAGCTGGGAGAGAGAGAGAGAGAACGTTTGCCCCCGCGCTCGCCCCCGGTGGTATTTCGTCGGCTGGAATGGCGAGAGATGCGTTTTGAATCGCCGAGAGCGTTTTGCATAGGGATTATATTTTGACGGATTTTTCTGGGGTTATTGCTTCCTGGTCGGATAGGGTGGGAGTTCTGTGGGAACGAAAGGATTTTTCAACACTTACATTCGAAGGAATGTGCGACCGTCGTTCGGAATCTTTTAAATGACCGAGATCTGTTTTGAGTGCATTAAACCGCGATATCGTCCTTCGAGAAGTTTTGCAGTTCCACTTCGGCCGCGTGCACTTCAAGCTTCTTTAAAAAGCCCCCACGGTGCAAACATTTGCCGATCTTTCAAATGTCGAAAAAAATCCTCACTTCAAACATAATATATACCCTCTCTCGGTCTTCGGATAACCAATAAACGGAGGCAAATATTTTCGCGAAACCTCGCGTTCTTGTAACCTTTTCCCGCGCACTTGTCGTCGTCCCTCTCTCTCTCTCTTCGCCTCACTATTATTAAGCTCGTCGCGATTTATTTGTGTCTGCAGCGCGCGGCCGGTTTCTCTCATTCTTTCTCTCCTCTGTTCCTCGCGTGTCCTCGAGTCCCTCCTCTCTTCGCGTCCGGCGCTCGCTCTCCTCGCCTCTTTTTCCTTCCGTCCTTTCGACAATTCATTAGGCGCGCAGGAGAGAGAAGAAGAAGCGTTCGCATGCTGCACTATATACATATATATACTAATCGCTTTTTACCCCCGGAGGCATCAGGGACTTAATGCGCTATCGCTGTCGATCTGTCGCGCGGCTTTGAGAGAAAAAGCCGGTGCGCCTAATTAAGCGATAATAATGATTTGAGCGTGTGTGTGTGTGCGTTTCGTGTGGTATACTTATACATATAAATGAAGAAGCAGAATTTTAACGTTTGTGTTTTTCTTCCTTTTTGTTACAGGTAAGGATACAACTGCGAGCTGGTTTGAAAAGATGATGACTATCGACTAGTAGCAGTAAGTTATATATACTTATATGCGAAACCTGAATCGATCCAGTAACAGCAAAACTCTCCTCACCCCCTTTTTTATTATATAAAACGCGACTCGAGCTTAAAAAATTGTTATTTCCACGTCAAAGAGAAATTTAAAATTTATCCCGCATCTGCAGCACGAAAGCGCCAAAGAAGATCAGCGCAGCACTGTGCAGAACCTTCTATATCTCGCAGGCGCGGCGGCGCCGCACAGGTGCGGGAGAGCTCGAAATTGGACGCGCCGGTCGGTTGCCACCGCCGTCGCCGTGTATATCCTCTTTCTCGCATCCTTCGATTTCACCGGGGCCCGAGGAAAAAAAAAGAATATCTCTCCGACCGCCGAAGCTTTGTTCCGAAAAATGGCGGCTTTTTCCTTTTGCCCGTGGCGCGCGGTGAGAACGGTCGCGCGCGCGTTTTGCTTTTACTTTGTTAGGGTTGGGTTGTAGTATAATGAGGATGGTTTAGTGATAGGTTAAGTTAATGATGAGGGAAGGTTTATAGTGAAACAAACGCATCGTTGTTTATTTTTTCGGTACGCATTTTTAGTTGTAGAGTAATTTTTGCTGCTAATATTGCGTTACCTTGACCATCATATATGAAATTTCTAAACGTAAAGTTTTTTGTCCCAATCTATGACAAAAACGCGTGTGTAATAAAAGAAACTTTCTCTTCGGCGCATTACCAGAAAGAAAAAAAAATTATCCAAAACATCCATAAATTAGAAAAAACATAAAAGTTACAAGCCGACTACAACCTCGCCCAAGAAAAACACAGAAAGACACACGGCAATAGGTTTCGGTGAAAATTAAGAGATCCCAGAATCACAAGGTCTCGTGCACCTGCGTGTATCTCTCCCGTACAAAATTAAAGCCAAAGGACTCATCCTCCTTGCCGAAAAACTATATTATATATACGACAGCAACTGCCGCCGTCTGTCTCGGAGCCATAAATTCGTCCGCACTGGTGTTGTCTTCTCTACCTGCAATACCCGCGCTACTACTACACACGCCCATCACGAAAAATCCTTGGGGCCTATTCCGCAGGTATACGCATCGCGCCGAAATTCCTCCGACGCTCTCTCTCCTATACCTGCGAGGTATAGGAAAAGTACACGTAGTTAACAACCTCGTTGATTTCCGCGTCTTTGTTCGCTGGTCGGGCGTTATACGATCGGCGAGGGTTTGATTTACGGGATGTAAATTCACTTAGCGCGTCGTTTTACGCAACGAGGGTAGGTAGGTAGTTTTAGACACGATTTGCAACTCGGTGAGGTTAAGCGCCGCTCGTTCTACGCGCCGCGCGGCGTTTAATTGGGCCGTGAAGGAGCGCGCCGCGATAAAGGGTAGACGCGAGTACGGGATTAAGAGGGAATAAAGCGATTGAGCGGAGTGAGAGAGAAGGAAATTGTCGGATTATTATTACCCTTATAGCGGCGGTTATAAAGCTTGCAATGTATTTAGCGAGCGTGTTGATGTATTTTTTGTCTAGTTAAGGTAAAATATATGACGACTCGTTAAAAATTATTTTTCTTATCATTTGCTGTCTTTAATTTCCACGTAAAACCCCGCGCGAAACTACGTTATTATACAAAGGATTAACAGCCAACAAAAGCGTTAAACTCTCCTCCGCAACCCCATAACTCAACACCAATCTCGTAGCTTTCAAAACGCCAGGCGACAAATTCCAGAAACAAACAACACGCTAATTAAAAATGTCCACTTGCACAACACACGTGGGGGCGCGTACGCGAATTTATTGATAAGCGGTAGCAGCGAGTTACGAGATCTTTTGTCTCGCGCGCTCGCGTATCGCACGCCAATAAATATATCGGCCGGAGGCGGTGGCCATATAGCCGCGGCGGCACTTTCACGTTACGCAATTGTAATAATCGCGCGGAGAGCGAGGCGAGCCTCGAGACGAGAGCATGAGAAAAATAGGTTAAAGAGGTCGGGCTTTTGGGTTTATTGTCTTGCGCGAGGATTTCGGTATAGGCAGATTCTTTTTTTTTCGGAGTATTAATAGACTGTATAGTTGCATAAAGAGGTCTGTCATTATCTCTGGTATTAAAATAGAAAGCGATAAAATTAACGTAAGGGGATCGATGATGCTTATTATAATAAAACGCCGCACTAATATTTCGGACGAATTTCGCGAGTTCAAGGCTACATCGCCGGTAAATTTGACTTTATAACGAAACTCATTTAAATCAATAATACGTGCGCTCCGTAAATGATCGGTAATGCGGCTCGAATTACCGCTGCGATCCTCTCTGAGCGCTCGCGCCGACTATAATCGTCCATTTTTCCAATCTCGCGCTCGTAAATTCATCCTTCGTTTCGGACTTTCACCGCCTTCATTATTTTTTTCCTCGCTTCGTTCTTTCACCTTCGCACGTGTCTTCATCTCTCCGCGCGGCATATACACCTCCGAGCGCTTACACTTTATTATATGCTCAGTACGCGGTCTTCAAAAGAAACATACTTTCAATATTCGCCAATTCATCACTCTGTAACGAAGTATCTGCATTACAAAGGCCTTTACACTGTTACGCTATCGATAGTCATTCGCCGCGGTCTCGCCTAAAATTATCCCTGAAAAACAATAATTCCATGCAGCGCCCTTGGCCCACGCGATACCTACCTTTTTTCCCCGTCTTCACAAACATATCGGTCCGTAAACAACCTTCGCTAAAATTGCAGCGCGCAGAACCGACAAATTGCCTTTAATTCCGAGGGAAAGAGAGAGCATATATACATGCCGCGCGTTTCTCCGTTTCTGCCAGAAGAGAGTATAGTAGAGTGCGATTTCGGCGGTGGCGGCGGCGCGCGACCTGTTATTAGTTTGTCCGGGTATATTCACGGGGCAATTTTTCGCGCGCGCTCGGGAGGTGAAGCGTGCTGCGCACGTGAGCAGTATGTTTACACGGTAAAATGCTAATTCGGACGGGCGCATAATGTTTCGGGTGTCTCGATTTTTGCGGAATTATAGTTTCTTCATTTGGGGATTAATATAGATTTCTTTTTTATTATCTCTCCCCGTTGTTTTGTACTTTTGATATTACGCGACTACTTCGGCTCTCTCGCGATGTCGACACAGTTTGCTCTAATTGGCCGGAAGATTTATACCGCCTAATTTATAATTCACCGACGAAACGCATAAAATGTGTCTCGCCCGCGGGAACGTGAAAAAAAAAATTGTTATAAATCATCGCTAACAAAGTGTATATGTATATAAGCCACTCTCGAAGTAATTAAAACTCCGATCCATCGAGAAGGTAATTCGCAGTGGAAAGGAGAGTCGTATAGTGTGCCACTATTAAACACACAGTTGCCAAAAGCAATCGGTACGCGCGGGCATCAAAGGAAATTAATTACCCGTCGTCGCGTCGTCGTCCGCGTAATTTAGACGCCGCCGACACTGTGAGTTTTGAAACAGCGAATTTAAGATTATGACCGTGTTTATACCGGCCGTTATACGCGAAATTGACTTTTTCCTAGTTAATTGACTGTATAGAAGCTCTTCCACCTGTTTTATTACACCATATCTAAAACAAATTCACAGGGACGGTACTTCACCCGTCAGCTCTCCCTTCTTACACTTGCAGCGCGCATGACTCAGCTGCATCTGCGTATCGATCACTTTCTGCCTCCCCGATTCTCGCCTCCACCTTCTCCTACCCAGAGAACACAATTTCCTGCCGATAAAAGCGCTGTCGTAGTAGTCGTCGTCGTTGTCGTAGCCGATGATCATCGACAAAGAGAAACAGCGGAAGACGCATATATACGTACACTCATTCACCAATACACATATATATACACGGTGCGAGAGATCTCCGTGCGCCGAATGTATAAAGGCGTTAGCGGGTCGAACGAATAGAAGCGGCGCGACCGCGTTTCCCCGAAATTCGGACCCGAGATTTCTAACCTTAGGAGGAGCAGGCCGCCTCTTTCTTCTTCTTTCGGGTGGAATTTTTAATTTTTTCGTTTCGGAACGCGACGGAGAAAGAGAGCGTGTGTCTATTTTCGGTATGTATATGCGGGAGAATCGTGCTGGGTGGCGAAAAGCAGTTGTTTTTATCGCGAGTGTATAGGTGACGAAATTGTGGGCGAGGCTGTATACTCTTTGTCTGTTCTTCTTCTTTCTTTTTTTGTCTTATATAAATATTACAAAAATGTCCAAATATCAATATAGCTAAATATATTTCCGAATGAGAGAAAAGGAAAAGAAAAATGTGCGCCCTCGATACTCATTCATCCGTACGAGGCATTACTTAACCTCCGCGCGTCTTTCACGTCCACCTCTCCCATTCACCCGCGTCTCACCGTAAACACCTATACTTCTCTCGTGTCTCAATGAACCTCGAATTTCGTGGAAGCGCCTTAAAAGAGCTCTCTCTCTCTCTCTCTCTAGCTCAAAGGGAGGATTACGCGGCCTCGCTTTCTCGACGCGCGTATATAGCCACCCCGAGTGAGTTATCTCGAACAAACGAGCCTATCTCGTCGCATCCTATCAGCGCGCGCGTCTGTCTCTCTCCGTTCACGTATGTTCCTCCGTTTTTGTTATACGTGTGTGTATATGTTTGGATGTAAGGTCCGTCGTAAAATCTACGCCGCAGATTCGTGTGCGTAGGTGCCTTCAGGTGGATTCGTTTATTACACGCGCGTGTGCGGTATATACTATACGCGTTTGTTTACACTGTTCAAGAGGGAATTTCGAGGTTCTAAAAGCAGCGATAGGATGGATAATTATATCTAAGGATATAAGCTTTTTAAGGCTTTAAAAACGCTGGTAAAACATTTGCCTACCTTTATCCACTCATTCATCATACAAAAAATTAATCCAATCGCTATCAACAATGGCATAAAATTATCCCTCATCATCTCTGCACTTCCGTCCCTCCCATTCCCACCCAATTTTTTCACACACTCTACCTTTCTTTAAAAAAAAATATCGACCGCTCACGAAACCTATCAACCGACGACGAGCGCGATGAAAAGACCGCTCGCGCGACAAAAGGTGCGTGTTGTGCTGCCGGTGTCTGGTTCGCTCGTCGGCGCATTGAACGTGTTCGTATGATGCGTGATGTATGTATGTGTCTTACACATCAACTACCTACTGCTCTCACCTTTGTGTGTCGCGTTCCTTCGGTTCAGTACGATGTATGTACGTGTGTTTCAAGGCCATGTGATGCGCGGTCGGTTTCGGGGTTGCCGCTCATGATGATGATGGCCCAGTTATCGGTGGCGAAGCAATATTGTCGCTGTGCTCTGATTAGTTTCGGAGGGTTGCTGCGATCTAGTATTACACCTAATTTTGCCCGAAATCTAGTTATAGGTGGGCTAATAATCGATATACGTTTTCAAAAGTGTGCATATATTTGTACTTTCACTGAACGCTCGTTGTGTGAAAAAAAAGAGCGCCGGGTCCTCGTTCGTTACGGCATAAATGAGCGTGACGATGACAATGTCCTCGGCCGTGGTAGTAAAGTTAAAAAAGAAAATACATACTTCTCTCGCGCCGAAGAAATTTGCGTGTGTTTGGCTTTCGTGCAGAGCAAATACCGTGCGAGCAGCACATCCGAGATATGTGTGTGTGTGTGTTGTGCTTTGCGGGGAGGTCATTCTTTGTCCTCACCGAAGATTGGAGTTAAATGTGGGTATATAAGTACTTTATTATTAATTTCAAAATATCGTTATAGTTATATTATATTCATATCTACTTTAAACTAATAACATTCTAACTCCCTCGGTATCAACTAAAATCTAACATTATTCTAAAAATACAAAAACCAGCATCCAATCGCACTCTTCTTCACCACACATCCCTATAATCACACTGGCCTAATCGGCCGCTCCACTGACTAAATTCTCAAACCCCTCGGTATATACATAACCGGCGCGATGTTCTCTCGTCTCCGCCGACTGAGCGCCACTGCGTCCCCGTGCCGCCGCCGCGCGGCATCGAATCGTTGAACCACGGAGTGGTTCAGTGGCTCCAAGGCCGGCGGAAACCCAGGCAGCCGTGTGCGCGCTCTTCGCATCCTGCGCCGTAGCAGCGGCCTCTCTGCTTTCGTATATATATACACGTGTATAATGTATATATATCTATATATACTTATAGCCGTCGTCGTATAGTCTTCGGTGCCGCTGCAGCCGCCTTCCTTCCACTCTGCTCGTTTTTTTTTCCTCCCGAAGTCGCAGGGCTGTAAAATCGGCTGTGAGAAACAAAAGATGCGCGGGGATGATGAGAGCCACTTGTAATTTTAGAAGAGGCGGTGCTATACGGAATGATTGTGCGAGGGGATGGCGTTAGAGTATAGAGTGGAAAGTTTTGGAACTTTGATTTTTGTAGGTGAGAGGTGTAACGGTTTTTTTCGACGTTGACACTGTTTTAATTCATTTCCGCTCGCCATATACTCACGCCATTAATATTCTAATAACTAATAACCGAAGTATAATATACAATATCTCAAAAAATATTATGACGCCAGAGAGTAGCATATACATACTGATTAAAACTCCGCCGCCGCCAGCACGACAGCTGACGCACGCGTCCGTTTATTTTAACATCGTTTTCCTACGAAACAACACCTAAAGCCAACATACACATACACACGCACGTATACATACATATAGAAGTGGCTCTCTTAAAATTCGCGACGCGCGGCGCACGCGACAAACGGCGCGCGATACTCGTGAATTTATAAACTCGCGGCGGCGCTTCCTCGCAGCAGTGTGTGTATAATAGCGAGCTCGGAGCTGATTTTCCGAGTCGCTAGGCTTGACGGCGAAAAATGCGCGGCGAGATGAGACGATGAGGTATTTTCCGGACGATTAATCCGTCTGTATTCTTGAAATGCCGAGGGGAGAGATGAGAAAGAATAATAGAGATGAGGTTTGCAAGCGGGGGAGTTTTTTGCTCGACTCTCTTTCCTTTTGTTTAGGAGCGCGAATTTCATCGTTGAGGTTGGAGATGTTGATTCAGTTCTATCATGATTAATTATTTTCATTACGATACTTATTTAGTAACAACTTATTACATCCTCTATAATATTAGTCATATGCGCGAACATCATTACACACCTTACCAACTTGGCAACAACACACGTGTAGGTTATACCAGTAGCTCCGCTCCTCTCCGAAATAATTTAACGAACGTCACCCGCTATCGATATCCACGCACGCACCGTTCGCTACCATTTCTTCTTCCTCCGCAAAATGCTGCACTTCCTCTCCTTCTCCCTCTCCTCTTACACTGACGTCGTCGGTGTCGCGCGCGCGATGTTCCCCTCCCCACACGACCGGCGAATTCCAGGCCCTCGTTTTCGCTCTCGTTCGCCGGCTGCTGCTGCTGCAGTGGCTGCAGAGAGAGGCCATTTTAGGAATGAGTTTCGGGAGATAACGTGGGATTCTCCGACCGCGTAAGAACAGACGTGGGTAAGAGGGACAAGGAAAAGAATGCAGGTGTATAAAGAGTGGAAGAAAGTGATTCTCTGTTTTTGTTTTTGCTTAAGGTACATATAATGTAAATTCTGTTAACCAATGAAATCAAATTATATTCCCGTACGCACGGACTTACCATACGTACACACACGCGTGCTGCAGACTCGCCGGGCGCTCAATTAAAGTCCATCAAAACAGCTCTTCCCTCTCGCCCAAAGACCCTACTCTCTCCGCGTGCGACGCATTTAGCGTGCTCTCTCTCCTAACCGCTCGCGGTTTATTTTCGCGTGCACATATATACGCCGTGCCACGGGCACCCCCCTTTCTGAAAAAGGAAGAATACATACACGCGCGCGCGAGCAGCGGTCTATAGAGTTCGTCGCGCCGTTGCTCGGGCTTCCTGGAACTTTCGTCTATTTCGACATTTGCCGAGATATAGCGCTCGTGTGCGCTTAATTTTACTCTCTCTCACTCGCGCGGTCGTCGCCTTTTTTTTGCGTTCGCGGCGGGGAAATTTAGGAGAGACGTATATATAGTGGAGACCGTGTGGCGGTTCCTTGATACGGTGCCAGTGCGGTGAGCTCTTCTCTCGAGAGGAACGTCGTGCCTGTGAGGTTAATCGATATTCGTAAATTACTCGTACCGGGTGCTCGCGTCCTAATGCAAAAATGCGTGTATAGGGGAGGAATAGAGGCGACAGTGTAGCAGCTAAAGTAGCGTTGTTTACATTCATAGCTCTACAAATCGTAGAGAAAATGCATTGCAATAATTGTCGCCGGGGCTAAAAAGCGCAGGCCCGTGAAACGCGAGCTTTATCTCGGCAGTGACGTGTTCGCGACGAGCATCTCTGAAGTTGGGCAAATATAGGTCTGGTAAACGCGTCGACCCTCGTCGTCGTCTACTTGGGGCTTCATTATACGAACTTTCCTGGAAGTTCTGTCTACTACTCCGATATGGCGCAGATAACCGACCGTGTGTATATACCCCGTTTCGGACTCGTTAATTTCGCATACATGCTTCATATAAATTAGTTATTATATAGAAGCAGACGACGAAAGAGTTCTGTATCTTAACGATTCGAACGACCGTTTGCGCACTGTTTCTATAACTCGCATCAAGCCAAAACCCCCTGTGGCACTTTTCCACCGTAATAACACGTCAACCCAAACGTCTACATTACACTCCGAAGGCCAAACCACACCAGCACTATAGCGCCTTGACAAACAAAAAAAAAAGAAACAGAAAGAAACGAGGCACGAAAGTAGCCTACTACTACAATACACAGCTCGCGCGAGCGTCTACTCTCCTTAGAGCCAGCGGCGCACGTCGTAATAGGGCGAAATTACAAGCGTAGAAAGGAGGAGGACGTCGGTTATTACGTACCTACTGCTTGCGCGCAGGTTGTCATTTCGCGACGGCAGCGAGCGACGAGAGAGAGAGAAAAAAAAACGAAACTCGCTCGCGAAAAATTCTCATTTAACGCCGCGCGCGGTGCAAGGACGTAGCGAAGGGAGAGACTTCTTCAGTGATGCGAGCAATGAGAGGAAAAAAGCCTGTAGCGCCTTTATTCTTTATCGGAACGAATGAGCGCGTTACGGTTACATTGTTTGGCCCGAAATTGGCTGGTGGATTGCGAAGGTTCGGGCGCTTCGGTGTTTTTACGCGTATGAGTGTTGTTGCAATTGGAAAGGAGTATAGGTCAGATTAAAAGTGTTGTTTATTTAACAGGAATCGCAGAAAAAGTTCCTTTGTCTAAGCAAATACTCGCTTGTCAAGTCACAAACAAACGTATAGGCCTCTCTTCGACGCTTAAACATAATCACAGACATGTTCGCCAACCATTAAATCCCTTACCTTGCTCAATCTCCGTCCGGGAGGTCCATATCCTCCTTCCAATCGCCATATAACCTGACACGAAGGGAAACCGAAAGAAAGTTTCAACCGACGAATGTCCAAGGTCCTCATACAATACCATCGGCTATCTCCCCTTCTTGACCTCGGACTCGTTTTCCCTTCTGGCAATTTTCATTTCGGAGCTTTATCATAAGTACTGCGCCCTTCGTCTTCTTCTTCCTCGTTCATGTGCAAGTGCAATGGACGCTTCGCGTCGTAAAGTTTTATTGACTCGTAATTGTCGAGTGTTTTTTACGCGGCGAAGAATCGGCTCGATTTTTGTGTTCTCTCTCTCGAAATTATCGGTGCGCGAGTTCCACATTCTTTTTACAGTTCTCGGGCTCTTTAAATGTTGCCGCAACTTCGGTCTCGAAATCTTTGCGTTTCGAAGAGGTCCTGGTGTTTCACTTTGGAAAGATGATGATGTGTATATAAACTTCATGTAGGTTGAACAATGCGCGCAGGGCTATATATACGACTGGTCTATATATACTCCCGTTCTATAGATATCTCATTATTGATTTTCATGATGGACCTTGAAAATTGCACTGCCCCAGCTCTCGCGCGATAGGTTATATTTGTTATTTTTGCCGTAAACATGAAAGTTCTCTTATAATAAATAACGCTCGTCTCTGTTGTTCTTCTACCATATACTTCAACTGTTTAGTAAATATTTAACCTTAACAGACATCAATACACTTGAATTTTTAATACTTTAACAACAGCAGAATTACCTCATCCAAATTTCTGCGTCCCCCTTTTCGCTCACTTTCCACACCATCATCACAACCATCAACAACTGTCCTGCGTCCGAAATTTTGACCTGTCCAGGAATTTCCACCTGGAGAGAATTTCACTCCGCTGCAGCAGCAACAGCTCAGCGGTTTCTCCTCCCATACACGAAAATACCTCTCCCTGCGAAAGCAGGTATCGGCGCATAATGCATCTCTGCTGTCGGCGATTTGTGAAAATCTACTCGCGCTGCTGTCCTCTCGCGATCGGTCAATGGCTTTTCCGCGCAGCGGGTGCGGCTTCCCTCGCCTTAGGAAATCTCGACGCTTTTCGAATGCGCATCAAATTCTAAGCCGTGGAAATACGTCGGGGGTGGACACAATACGAAGAGATATGGACGGTTCGGTGAATTTCAGGGATGTGACAATGTTTACTTGTCGATGTTTTTAACAATAAAGTTTCTTATGCTAAGATTGAACAGCAACGCCGTGACGCGGAAAATGACTGATAAAGCCGGATCGTAGGCAAGTCAGTGCATACAGGATAGGTGAGGAAGATATAGTGCGCATATACACGCTGTCTGGATAGGCCCGTAATTAATCGCCGCGTGCGCGGTAAATCGATTAGCCCGACGGATTAATCGGTGTATCGTGTAATTAAGGATGACGCGGCGACGTGTATCCATGTGCAAACGAACCATCGTACCTTGTATATATATATCCTTCCCACTATACTCTCTATCAGTGTACATCGTTCACTTTACGAACACTTTTGTTTTCACACACTTATACGAAAATTCTCAAGCTTTAATAGGTCAACAACCCCCTCGTCGCCATGCGCACACTCATCGCCGTGCATGTCCTCGGCTACTATATCATCCTCCCCTATGACACATACTGTCTCCCACCCTCACTTTAATCCTCAAAAAAAATAAGAAACTCTGTATAACGAAATTTCCATATACTCGCGTAGGCGCGCTTCCTCTGATGATTCACTGTTAAGTCAATACTCGCGCGCACACGAGAGAGATCGGTAATCGCATCGCGTGCGTCGGGGCGCGAAACACGTGCGCGCATACGACGCGATGCGAAAGGGGTTGGGAGGGAGGAGGATGAGGGAGGCGAGCGATTAATTAATTCGATTTCCACGAGCAGTGCGCACGTCGGGGTCGTCGTTCGCTCGCTTGCAGGTTGATTCGCGAGGTCGATTCGGGGGTGGGCGAGAGGTATATATTGTTATGGGTAGTTGAGTTATTGATTGGGTTGTGTTTAATTTCGTTCATACAACCAAAAAAACCACTCTATACTGTATGAAATAGATATAAGGTATATATTTATCAACCGAAAGTAAAATAAAAAAAAAGGAAGACTTATTATCAATCGTACTTCGGCACCCCAATCAACCCACTCGACCTCGACTTCACCCAAACTTCCTCGCTCCCACTTCAATCCTCTCCTACACACTTCAGCCAACTCCGAACACTCTCTTTCTCGAGAGTACCTCGCGAAATCCTCGTCCCATGTAACAAAAGCATCAATACGTTGCACAACAACTCACCGCTCGTTTACAGGCACACAGACCGTGTATACATACATACATACATACTATATAAACGCATCGCGGCGAGTCACGCGCTCCCTCGAGAAAGTTCAACGTCGCCGTCTGTGTCCGTCTCCTCCCTTTCCGAGTGACTCACTCACTCTCTTACGCGCGTGCGCGTCTGTATATACATACATACACACACGCGTCTATGTGTGTGCTGCAGTCGTGGCGCGGCGTGTTTTTTTCTCTCCCCCTCTTGAAAGAAGAGGAGTAGAACTGAAGAGGAAAGAAAGAGAGAGGAATGTCGCGCCGGTGGTTCCGATGATGATTATATTTTGATGGATCGGTGAGATGATGCTCTCTGTTGTACTACCTCGGGTGTCGCTGAACGATGCCGGTCTTTTGTCGCTTTTTGCGACAGATATATAGGCGCGGCGTGGTGATGCGGTAATTTCGCGGTTAGATGGAGTTCTGAAAGTTTCGGTTTGATTCGGTGTTTTTTTCGTGCTGTATACGTGTTTGTTTGAGAATATGCAACGTGAAATGAAAAATTAAGTTCAAATATGGACTTCTTTTATTTTTGTTTATTCGTAGGATTCAACACACTCACATACGCACAAATAAAATCATTTGTCACACGCGACAACCTTGAACTTTAAAAATCTCCCCGACAAATCATCAATCAAGCCTCTATACACATCACAGCGCGTACGCATTATAAAATATCCACGAAAATTGAAAACTACTCAACCTAATTACTCCGTCACCATCAGCCGCCACCTCCTCCGCACACACTCTAATATCATCAATAATAATTATACACTCCGCCTACACGCTTACAGAGCGTGTGTTGTGCATTCTCGAAAATTTCATTCCATGAATTAGAGCAGCGCTACACCCCCCGATGTCCTTGTCATCCCGCTCGGTTTTATTTTTTACGATCGCCTCGTGTTCCGCTTATCGCGAGAGGGACCGAGACGCGGAGATAATGTGCGCGCCTCGTGTGCAGCACGTGGTGCAACAGCAGCGACGCGCCGGCAGCGGTTTATATATACAGTGAGCGAGAGTCGGATGCACGCGCGTCTGCACGACGCGCAGTCGTCGGGTTTTATAATGTACGCGCGCTCGTGGAATTTTTTTTTTCCTCGGATGTAGGTATAGCGGGGGAAGTTTCATTTTGTAGATGGAGAAAAGCGCGTGTATAGCTATGGGAATTCTGTGGGCGCTTATATTATGTATGTATATATAAATATGTGGCGAATGGAAAAATTTAATGTAAAACGTGCCCGTTGCTCATTTGAAAAGAGCGAGCAAAAAAAAAAAAAAAGTTTTATCTTCGCTGCAATTTCGAAAATTAAAAATTATTAAAGCATGCATATCCTGTACATATGTACACACGTTCGTCCTTCCTACGTTTTTGCTTTCTGCGCAGTTCGCGGCACGTGTTAAAAGCGCTGTTACGCTTTAGACGTTGCACGCGGTTGTTTCGCAAATGACTTTACGGCGTCCCATCGTTGCGGACAGCAATAACTTTACGCAATTACCGCGTCGCATCGACGTTATTGAAAATTTCGCCGACTATGTACGCGAGAATTCTCCTCTATCCTCGCGTCTAAACGAGTATATAACAATAGACGCGTGGTGGTTTTCCACGGCAAACTAGATCGAGGCTTTTTGCACGCGGGGCCCGGTTAATCGAGTTCCCCGTGGTAAACATATGCGCGGTGTATAGGTAAAGTATACGCGTGTGTTAGTGCGTATATAGTAGTCGGTTGAGTGGGCTGTCAAAGGGTATTCGACGAAAACAAATTGCTCGTTTCTACGAATCGGGGTAAAGGTTGAAGTTTGTTAAGAAGACTGAAATTAATACGGGTTTCTCGGTAAAATCTTGACTTTGTTAATGTTACAAAAGAACGTTCAAACTAATCTTTAATCGAGAAATAAATTAAATTACGTTAACGTTCGTTAAAGTATAAAACATCTAAAAAGAAACGTTTAAATACGATCACGAGAATAATACCCAGTATATTATAAATAGACTCTCCAAACGTCCTTTACGGCCGACACATCCTTCCCCCGTCTCGCGCGCTATATCCATCCTTCTAATCACCGATTCTGATTCACCCGTCCTTAATGATTTTTTAAACCACACACTTATACATACACACACACACCCACAGCCATCTCGCATAAATTCAACGTCAGCTCTGATATTCCACCTTCTGGAATCAGCCAACCCCGGCACTTCTCCCTCATATATACACACAGTCAGTTCTCGGCTCGCCCTCGCGTGTCTAGCCGCGCACGCGAGCCTCATCGATCGGTACTTACTTGCGCGCGTCACGTTGGGAAAACTTTCTTTGCGAGGCCGGCTGACGAACCTTTTCGTTCTCGAAGGGAGAAAATGGATGTGTGTGATATGTGTGTGTATATAATGTGTATATATATACGGGAAAGCGGCGGTGGAAAATCGATGCGGTAATTGTGGGTGAGGGGTGTGTGGAAAATTTATAGGATCGGTATGAGAAGAGGTTTGTGGAAAAGAAGTGTATAATGTATCTTGGGGAGGTTTCGTGAATGACCGGCGTGGTATAGAGAGAAACCGGGGGTATTGATTTGTTTAGGTTTATGAGTCAGACAGCCGGTGGGTTTTAGTGTATATTCTAGGCGCGGTTTATGAAATTTCTTTTTCGGGGGAGGCTGCTATTGGGTCTATTAATAGAACGGAGTGTCAGCGACCTGCTTGTAAATGCAGATATTAGAGTTTTCTAAATTTTTACAGTGAGCAAAAGCTTATAATACTTTTTCGGGGGATTGTTTGATAACCAAACAAAATCGAGGTTTCGCTTATACGTATCCATTTCATCACGGCAAATAATTAAAAATCGACGCCTGTAATCCTCAAAACAAATTTGAAAGAAAAAACGCTATAAACCAATCGATCCTTCCAGACTGGCAAAAAGAAATTTCAATCTACCACGTATCAATCATATACACTGCTGATCCTCTCGGCGCGCGACCTCAATTATATCAAACCATATCCCAGCCTGAAACAAAAAATCCACCGCGCCGCCTTTTTACATCATTTACCGCGAACCATCACACTTTCGCAACCCATCGTCGCTCTAAAAACGCAAAATTTCGCAAATCAATTCCCTAGACTGCTGCTGCTGGCCCGCCTCTCTTCCGCGACTCCTCGCACCCGCACGCATAATTTATTGCGACCGTAAGAATGTGTCCTTGTCGCGCGGCGGCGACGCGAGAATCAAATCCAGACAACGGCTGCCGCGTTCGCGGAATCGCGCCACATCGGCCGACAAAGAAATCGGGGTCTCCGACGATTTCGATTTATGTATGTATGTGTGTGTGTGTATGAGGTCGGGTTTGCGGATTTTTTATTCCGAGAGTTTTTGGGCGTACGGAGAGAGGTATATAAATATAGTGGGTATACGAGGAGGAGTTGGGAGAGAGTATCGAGTTTTGTCCGGTTAAGCGATTTTTATGATTTCGGGTCATGTGGGAAGTTCGAGGCCGGTGCGGGATTTATAAGACCTGCGTACGGGGGAATGTTTGTGGGTTATTTTTTTGTGAAGGTTGATGCCGGTGGAATGGATTGCCGGCGGTATATATGATATTGAAAAATTTCATTTCGCAGCCGCGGGGGGAAAAAAATTTAATACCATTGCAAGTGCCAAACATTAATAAACTCGGTACTTGTTATTAAAATAGTTATAGCCGAAGATATTAGTCATTTTAAATCCGGCTTCTATTTCCTTATTTTTCTTTCCACTAATCCACCTCAATTGCACACAGCGTTATATATCATTCCTATAACTTCCACGATGATACACATTGTCCCCACGTTACCCAACCTCATCTACAAACTTCTTCCCGTAATGAAATTTAGCACGTACAATATCTGCCCGTCCCCTCTGTATACACACATACACTATACCGGATTAAAATCTTATCATAATATCCAAGCATTTTTTTTAAGGAACGCCCCCACGCGTACGTCTTTTTCTCCCCTCTTATACATTACTACGCTTTTTTTCTCCCCTCCGAATTCTCATTATACGGATCGGCGCTGTTATCGGGGTCGCGCGTTTCTCTCTCTCTCATAGCGATACCTAATGAATTTTGGATTTGAAGGCGCGCGCGCGAGTGACTCATTACGCGGCTAGGGGATACGCACTGATAAATGGGCCGTCGCGTATATACACGGGGAGGAAGAATATCCGAGTGCGAGTGAGCGTAAGTAACGTTGGAGTGTATAAAAAAAACTAGGGGAAAGAAAAAAAAAACAAAAGAGAAGCGGGGAGAAGTTTTGCTTTTAACATTATATATACACGCTGTCCTTTGGGGTAACGTTCTTCTCGATATATGGATAAGGTTTTCGTTTACCGAATTAAACGATTTACGAGCCGGTGTGGTTCTATATTTTTCTTTTCTGTCAGGTAAACGTTTCCTGTTTTGTACGAATCATTGTATATATTATATACACGTTACTTTTGTTTTCGAGCGGTGATTAGGTCCGGTAAAATATTTACATATAAACTCGACGTGCGAAGAAGTTGTCGTCGTTTGTGGCCGTATAACGCTAAAAAGAGTCGCGCAAACATACACGCGCATTCCCTTTCTACAACCGCGCTCGCGAGACAAGGAAAGAGAGTTTGCGCATCTGCTCGCGGGGAATACAAGTTCGAATCGCGCCGGCTGCACTTTTTCACACGATTAATATGCACTCGCCGGCGCGTTGTGAGTCAACGTCGGGGAGTCTAGCCGGTCCAGTCTTCTTCTTTCTCTCTCTCTATCTCTTACACACACACTGACGAAGAATTCGCGCTATAGTGTGCGTGTATATGTGTGTGAGCAGCTGTCGGGGACAGGATCTCTCTCTCACTCGGCGAGTGAAAAACTGCTCGTGTATACGTGGGAGGGAGAGAGAAAAGGAAAAGACTTTGTTTAATGCGCTCGATTAATTGTCCACCCTGGAAATTGTCGTTGGGATAGAGAGGGAGAGGGGAAAAGATACGCCAGGGATATTTATGGCTAGGGCAAATCCACGCGTGCCTGCGATTTGTTCTCGCGGGTACCTGCGTGGTTGAGTTTTGCTGTTGAGATAAGGGGGTTTCCTATATTATATATGTACTTTTAGAATAAGGAGTAAGAGTATAGCTAATAAGTAATGATTTTATGTTTTCTTGCATAGTCTAACGTGTCATGTTTCTTTTTCTGTTTGCAGGTAAGCACGATTCTGGGCTTCGCTGTATTATAAAGGTTATCGGTCGGCTTTTAGTAAGTATACACACACACACATATATGTATATGGATGTCTAAAAATAGACGCACCACAGGCAGTACGTATGTATATGCGTTGGTTAAGATTTCAAGTCTCTTAGAAGCATAACCTATACACAAGACTTATCTAAAATACACACGCAAGAGCTCTTGACGAAAAACTTTCCTCGCACGGAAAATCAAATATTCGTCAACTCGTTAAATTATTAAACCTCGGATTAAAAACTAAGGGACCCGCGGCGCGTCTGTCTCCAGACGCCGATCATTTCCCACAACTCGTTAAACTCGCAAAGACAAACCCTCGCCGATTAATTAAAAAGCCACGGAGAACAAAGCAGCGGAGCGCGATTATACGAGACTCGCGCGCGCGGGGGGCAGAAATCGCGGGAGACGGAAATTTTTATACCGAGCAAGAGAGAACAAGAGACGCGCGAACAAAGATCCGCGCGTGTCTCGGCCTCGAATTTCATCTACGGTGGGCCGAAAAATAGGGGAGCATTGTGTGTGCGTGAGGGATCTCAGAGGAGAAGAGGAGCTTCTTTAGCCGATAAGATCGCGTGAGTCTGTTCTTTGGTTTTTTTCTCCTCGTCGATGCGCGCGCGCGACACACGAGAGAAGAGAAGTGGGTACGGGTGTGTGAGTGTACTATATATGTGCGGGCTTTGTCCCTGAAATTTGGAAAAAGGCCTTCCGAAGGTTATGGGAATGTCGATTCGCATTATCGTGGGACACATAGTGAGAGACAGAGAGGAGGATTTCGCGAGGGACTTATTTTCGCGATTCGGAGGGGGATATCGTGATGGAAAAGTATAGAAAATGATGAAACTTATACAGTGGATTAATTTATAGCTTAATGAAATATCGCTGGAATTATTTCGAAAATCTAAAACATTACGTTTATACTTATAACCATCGTATATCTTAATATTTCAAACGCCCGCGGATGTATATTAATCACGGCACACCATTTACCATCGCCTCGCCATAAAGAAATATCGTACCAACGCGAGACAAATAAAAAGCAGCAGCTCGGTACGAGGGTTGCATTCAAAAAGCCGAATATAATCGCAAAGGCATCATTTATCGAGCCCAGACTCTCTTTCCGTTTGCTCATTCAGCCGGTCGCTCGCGAATCCATGGGGCGAGCGAGTATATACATAAGCAGTGAACCGTCGCCGTCGCGACGACGACGACGACGACAAAGCCCAAAAGAAGGGAGGCAAATTAAGAGACGAGGAGTAGGAAGATTGCCGCCGTCGCCGGGCGACTAGGGGTTGCTGCCGGCTTGTTGCCAAGTCGCCGTCGACGCCGTGGGTTTTATTTATTCGCATGCGGCGCTGAGGGAGAGAGCTCGAGACGAGACTCACGGGGTGGTAGACTACTATACTCGCGCGAAATCGATATAACCGGCCTAGCCTAACCCCTCGTCGTCTCTCGCTCCCCCTTGCCATATACGTATGTGTGTGCGAATCCCCACAGCTGTTGGCACAGCTGATATGTGTATATATGCGAGACCGAGGTAGCGGGCAACCCTCTGCAGGCAGGAGTGCGGCTTATATATATAAGCGAGCGTAGGCCTTGACTTTGCTCTCGCAAGACGAGAAGTTTTGTATAATACGTATAACGCGCCGCCCATGGTTTATTGCCCCCGTGAGACAATAAAGTATATAGTAGTCGCTGTATGCTATAAGCCGGCTTCTTTTAAATTCGATCGTTCTGTGAGAAAAATCTCTCGACGGGGTGGGTACATAATACGTCTCGAGGACGTGCACCGCGTAATGGCCAACGGTGGCGGCTCCAGTCTAATTGTCGTTTTGCAAATTGAGATTTATTCGACCCACGGCTTTTGCGACGCTTCTTTTTTCCCTTCGAGGGGCGGCGTTGAAT
Source organism: Torymus auratus (assembly GCA_900474315.1). Taxonomy (NCBI): domain Eukaryota; kingdom Metazoa; phylum Arthropoda; class Insecta; order Hymenoptera; family Torymidae; genus Torymus; species Torymus auratus. Next base: position 53,147 of record UXGD01000079.1, read on the forward strand.
TATACATTGGCTTGGGGGCGCGCGTTAACCTTTTTACCTCTATAATGAATCGTAATTGCGTCGTAAAAGCAGACAATACAATATAACACACGTCCCTGTATTATTCCCAATCCCAAACTTTCCACGTACCCCACCGTTATCACAATAAAATTGTCTAATCCAACACGACAACGATTGATAAATTCGCGTAGTCAATGAATGACTCAGCAGCGTGCGATCCTTCCGCGAACGGTTCGCGTTAGGTGACGACTACGCGATGCCGTACGGAAAGTGGGCGACGACCGGTCCGTTGGTTATAGTAGCTCGTTAGCGTCGCGTCGTCTAATCGTTCCTAATTGGCGCGGCGGACATAACTCGCGGTGCTGTAAGTAAAGTTACTCGCGCGACGACGAAACACGCTGCGCGGCGCGCATTATACGAACTACGACGATGGGGATTCGGGGTAGTAGCTGGGAGAGAGCGTTCGAGGTATCGGGTAAATTGGAAATCGAATTATGTGTAGCGGTGTGGTGAGGTTCTTCTGCGAATACGTTGGTTTGGTTAGTGTGATTGGTTGTTCGTTGATTATTGAGGTCGAGATTTTGCGGTTGGTAAAAGTCATTTGTAGTTGATAATAAAAAAAAAATATAAAAAATATGATTAACTAGCCTGCGTTAAACATACATTTTCGAAATGCCTCATAATAATATTCTTACATAAACGACCCAGAACAACAGACACATACACACACCGCTCATGCAATTACTAACCATCCGCGAGTTATTCATTATCGCATCGCTTCATTCCACATCTCCATCTGCCTCTCTATACCTGCACCTTATCATTGCACATTCGTCCTTCCATTGTTTCGCGCGGCCGAGCGCCCAAGCCTGCGGTGAACTTTCATGCCTCTTGTGTGTGTGTTCCCAGAGTATATAAGTATCGACGCTTGGAATATGAACGGCGCAATTCCGCGGCAAGGAGGGAAAAGAGAGGAGAGGAGGAGAGCGAAAGAGCCTTGACGCGGTCAAGAGCAGAGGCTAACTCCGGATGCGCCGGCCGCATGTGTGTGTATCTCGCGCGCGCCGCGAGAGGATAAATATAATCTATGTGTGCGAGCGATGCAAGAGTCGATCAGTCTTTAATGTGTATGTGAGGGGTTTGTATATGGGTTGGTTGTGTTTGGTTGTAGCGAATTGAGAGAGATGTTTCAAACAGGATCGCGGGGCTTGAAGTATATAGAAAGTGACTGGATGCGCTTTAAAATTCAATCGTATCGTAAAATAAAGCTTCGATGTATAAGAAAAACATGGGCTGCACGGCGCATCATCGTCGTAAATTACGTTAAAAACAATAGCGCTCCCCCGCCTCTTGAAATACAAAATCCGCACCGGCCATCGTTCACACGAACCGCGACGTATTCGCGAAAAAACCAAACAAACTTGTCTCTCTTCGCTCTCCAGCCTCGCGCAACCGCACCACCCACAAAAAGCAGCTTATCCACTGCCACACACACATACATCGTGTGACTCACTTTTCCCTCCCTCTCAAGCGCGCGCGTCTTTTGAACTTCGTCAATGGGAATTGACTGAAATAACACGCACGGCGTCGAGAGAGTCTGGGGCGACGGCGGTGGCTGTGGCTTTATGAGCTTTCTCCTCGAGGTTATGTGATTCGCATTCGCGCCGCGACGCGAAGGCCTTTTGCGTTCTTCTCCTACTCCTCCTCACGCGCGTATATACATATGACTCTCCGTGTTCTCGCAGTCAAGGACGGGAGAGCACACGAGAGAGAAAGACCTGATCAATAATATAATTCGCCGGCCGTGCGAACGAGGGAGATTGTTTATGTGCCTAGAGAGCGAGAGGTGACGCGCGTCTGGCTGCTTTTTCATTACGGGACGCTGGGATGTATTTCCGTTCGATTAAATAAGTAGTGCAATTGTTTTATCATCGTCGTGTGTGTGCTGCTACTGGTTCTGAAAATTTTCATTTTTTTCATTGATGGAGTATTGGGTGCATTTTTTGACGCTTTGATAAGAAAGTTTAGCGAAAAATATATAACTTTCGAGGATCATTGCTGCAGATTACGCTCGTTTTATCTGGTCTTGATGGGCTTCGGAAGGCATAAAAATTATGAGTAATTTAAGTTCCCTAATGACGTAAGCCACGGCTACCGCTACGCGACTATTAGACTTTTATTTGTCATGTAACGTCCTCTGCAATTTTAGCAGAAAACTACTGTATTTCCGTACTCTCGTAAACCTTCATCGTAGATTATATAGACACACACACACTATATTAATTTATCGATCTCCCAACTACATTGTTTATTAACGAGAAACTACCGATATACCTCCACCACCATCGCCCATAAAAAATTCTAAACATATAATAAAAGAAAAAACCTCGGACTACTTCTTGGCAATCATTCGCACCGACCACCCACCCCCATCAATAAAAACCTCATACTCGTATACTCGCGCGCGCGAAATGGCGCCTCTCTCTCGGTTATCTCGACCACCGCCGAGATCGAGTATAAGCGCGCATGTATATACGCGGGAGCCTCGGTGTCAGTGGAGTTCAATCTTAATATAGTGTGACCCCCACTGCTGCTGCCGCTGTACGAGTGTGTGTGTCGCGCGCGGATCTCGACTATATCCGCTCCGCGTGTATGTGTCGGCAGAGAGAGAGAGTGAGTGAGAGAGACTACGAAGTAGTTTGCAAAGTGCACACGCGCTCGCGCGGTTTTAGCCTGAATTTGCAAGCCGGTATTATATCGTGAGAGGTATTAATTTTTCGAGATAATATGCGCGCGGTGTCGACGGGGGTTTCGTTAGATTAATATTAAATTAATAATTTCGCGTGTATAGTTGATAAATTAATAATTTTAATATTTTAAAAATTCGATTAATTATTTATACGTTAAAATTACCTTAGATCTTAATTATTATAGAATACTAATTACATGGCAAGCTTTAATTATTTTATTATATACTTAATAAGTATTAATTTGACATAGATACATTAAAACTTGTACTAATTAATCACCAAATTTATTCAACAAAATTCATATGTATATCGTTAAATAAACTCATCGAAAACTATAAACGTTTACTCCATCATTCTATGTAAATATGTACATATTAATACCTTAATTAAAATTTATACTTAAAACAAACCCTTTATTAATAATAACATCTTACTCCAAAACTTCCAAATTCAAAACCCATCCCCTCCTTAACCATCTCGAAAACAATTGCAATCGCCTCTCTTATAGAGCTTTCGCAAGCTCCCCCTCCCTCTTCTTACAAAACGCATCATCTCCGCAGCGCTCCAGCGCACAGACCGCTTTGTTCTCGAACTTTCTCGCGCGTACCCTCCTATTCACTCCTCTTTTGTGCATACACACACACGCACTTTGCCTGCGTGTATTCTCGCGAAACTCACTCGCTCTTTCTCTCTCCGCGTGTGTGTGTCTGTGCTACACTGTGTGCACTCTCGGAGGCCAGAAATTCCGAGTCCGCTCGAAAATAGATCGATGACACTCGCTCTTTCTCTCTCTCTCTTTCTCTTGCTTGCTTCTTCTTCTTCTTCGTTGGACGTACGTGGATATGCGTGCATGCTCGCGCGCTCACGCGAGTCACTCTGAAATAACCGCGCTCTCGCGCGAGCAAGGTGCAATGCACGCGCGTTCACTACTCTTAGTAGTAGTAGCTGCAGTAGTATATAGTCTGTCCCTCTCTCTCTTTCTCTCGCTTCTCGAGGTTCTTTCTTGCGTTCGCGCATAGAGAGGAGCGAGCGCGCAAGCTCTGCTCGGTCTACTGGCCGATGCTCTTTTATGGTACTCGGTCGAGTGGAGCGCTTTTCTTTTTCCTCGTTCGAGTCGGGTGGCGCGGGGCTATAAGAGAGGGAGCGAGTTGTTGTTGTGGTTATTGTCGGCGTTTTTTTGAGTAAAAGAGTTTTTTTCTTCGTCGATGGGATATATATCGGGCAAGCTAGAAATTACCTCATATCCTAATGGTTAAGAGAACAGCAAATAACCTAATACACGGGTTCTCGTTTACTTCAATTAGCAACTCTCAACTGTAATAAAAATATTTCGTTCTCCAATTCCGCTCACTTCGTATCTACATAATTTCGCATACCAAATAAAACGCAGCTCGGCCGCGACACTTAATTCAAACTATGCAACCTCCACACATATTAACATTCGCCACACTTATGCTTAGCTTCTTCAAATTGCTCATCCCACGATCATATTTATTATCAACAAAATTCCTCAGCGAGACGCGCGTCCAAGGGCATCGCCGGTTTACTCTTACCCTGTCGTCGTCGTCGTAGTCGTCATCTCGTTCGATGAAGCTACCTCCTTGATTCCTTTTTTTCGCGGAACGCCGCCGCGCGCAGATAAAAAGAGCAGCGGCCGGCTCTATACACGCGCAGATAGCGATTCCGCGAACGACACGAGCACAAGCGTATGGAAAGAGAGAGAGAGAGGGACGGAGAGATAGGTCGTTTGGGAATAGAATTCGAGTGCGCCGCTGCTGCAAGCTGTATAGGCGAGCTACACTGAGAGTGTGATGCAACGTTTCGAAATTGTATGTACGGAGGAAAAGGTGATTTCTGAGGCGTGTGTGCATGCTTTGATAACGGAAATATACCCATTGTTGTCAGATGCTGTCACGATTGTGCATACGTACACGGTTTTATTGGCTTTTGATAAAGTACATAAGTTTTGTGTGATCAGTGCGTTTGTCACTCACGACGGTAAAATCAATCCTCGTTATCGCAATAATCAAAGTACGCGATTATATAAAACGCCATTTCTGATTCATCCACTGACATTTTACATATACATTCTCTCGTTACCCTTCTCCTCCACCTCTAGACATCGTAAAAAACGCTCTAAAATAGTCATCCCGGCGCATTCCTCTAACAGAGCAATTACCACGCGAGCATTGACTCTCTCTCTTACACCCTCTCCTCTCCCGTCCACTAACCTCAAAGCCCACAGCCCCATTAACAGATCGTTCGTCCATCCCGCAGACGCTGAACTCCCTCTCTCTCTCTCGCGAACCCATCCACGGAATTCCTTTAAACTTTCGAGCTCGCTGCAATTATTTTACACGCTCTCCTCGCGCCGTATAGCTGCTGCTGCTGCTGCCGACAACGACGTGGAGAGAGAGAGAGTCAACGTTCTAGAATAGGCGGGCGAACGAGCGGAGGAAGAGGAGAAGGCGAGAGTGTGCGCGCGTGTGCAACGCCTGCGGCCGCATAAAGCACACGGAGAGTATGTATGTACAGTGTGATTATGTGCAAGTGTATGTATATATGTACGTGTGGGTATATATGGGAGGGGGAGAAAGAGAAGTTTATCGGGCTTATTGGAGTTTCCTCGCTGCTGGAGGGAGTAGGGAGATAAGGTTGGCGAGCGAACGAGTGAGAGGATGGTTAGATAATGAGAGCGGAGTTAATGCGTCGGAGGAGGAGAGGTTCTCCTTCTTTTTTATTAACGAACGTCGTTGACAATAATAATGCGTTCAAGAGTTATATCGACGTGATGAATTTCAGTAGAAGTGTATGAGTATAGGAGGAAAGTACGCGAGCAGGTGCGGAGCGAAAAATTCGGCGACCGGCGTTCCAGGAATTAAATGCCACAGTCCCCAGGCTCATTCAGTAAAAATGACTCGGTCGTCTTCCCACAGTTAACGAAAACAAAAAAAAAACAGAGAGAAAGAAAGAACAACTGCTCGTCAGACATCTCGTCTCTCTTCTCCTTCTCCCGTGCGCGACAATAACTCCCGGACGAGCGTATATAAACAAGAATTAGCAAACAACAAACGCGAGTCGTCGTTAAACAAGAACAACAACGTTGAGAGAGAAGCCCCTGCCGAACGAAGTGTGTGCTGCCAAGGAGATAAGAGCGCGAAGAAACTCGAGGAACGAGCGAATATAACGCGGCGCTCGCGCGAGTATAGGAGAGTGTGTCTCGCGCGGCGCGCGTGCACCGTGCGGATGGAGAGAGAGGGGAAGCCCCGTCGCCACGTTGTAGTGGGGGAAACCCCGACCGCGCCGCCGCCGATGCATTGTGGGGGTGTTGGCCTTCAACTTGACGGCGCAGTTTCACTGACCTGCCTGAGAAACTCGCGTACGCCGCTCGCTCGCTTGCTCGCGCGTGTTCTCTGTCTCTTTCTCGCTCGCTTACTCGTGTATGTATAGTGGAGCTGTGTACGAGGGAGAGAGAGAGAGCGTGTGCGGTAGTGTATTTTTGGGGCAGCAGGGAATGACCTTTTTTCGGGAAAGAGGAAGAGCGCGCGAGTGGGATTTAAATTTCGGCTGAGGGAGAGAGAGTAGGTTTAGTACGCGTCGTAAGGCCGGTTTGTTTGGGCGTGATAATGAGGAAAGGGGGAATTTTTCTTCCGAGGGTGATCGGAGGTATTGGTTATTGCGTAATAAGGGATTATATAAAATTGAAGTTGTTATGTAATAAATTAATTTTGTGTTAACGAATATGAAAGCAGTCAAGTCTTTATAAAAGAACATTATAACACTTGTTAACGTATAATAGAAAAAGTCATTTTTCAACAAAACAGAACAACTTCCATCCATTCTATACCACCCAAATAAATCTCTCCCACCAATACACACTGAACACACAATTTATCTTGAACGATTCGGTTAACTCCCGTAATCTGCCGATATATACACATTCTTTCTCGGAGGGGTTTCTCTCGAGCCTCGGCGATCTTTTTCGAAGATCTATCCGATCTCCGCGAAAGTACACACACACACGTAGAAAGATAGAGGAGAGCCGTTACGGGAAAAATCAGTGAAGCGCGTATTTCTAATAGCCCGGCGTTAGAGCCTTTGATTTGTATCTCCGAAACACACGGGTCCACGCGGCTGTGTGTGGTTGTTGGGGCCGGTATATCTGTACGATCGAGGTGGCGTTCCCGCATTTTTGCGCGTCATTCCTCGGTGTGAAGAGGACGCGGGAATCGTTGGTAATGGTGTTTGTGTAGTGATTTGGAAAGTCTTTCGGGTTTTGTGGCTATAGATTTTTGACGATACGGTTAGAAAATATAGGGAATTCGTATAATATATTGGGTAGAGTACGTTCAGTAATAGATAACACGAAATGTACAAAAATGTTCAGAAAAGGCTCGACTGTTCTGTAACTAACGTGAAATTGCACAGAATTACTATTTAAAATAAATGCCCACGACAAAAGCGCCTAAACCTCTAAAATCACCACTGCTCCCGGGCACTGTCTCTCGCTCTCCCAAACCTTTGTTCCTCAAATCCCGCTCCATCTCCGCCACGATAACGCGTCTCTCCTAAAAATCGGCTTTCTTCTAAACCTCACTCTCCAGACATTCGGTGGGCGTGTGTGCTACCACCATCCTCTCTTCGGTAATTGCTTACCGCGCGGCAGATGGTTCTCGGGCCATACGGACCTCGGCGTGTTTCCCCGAAAGTCGTCCCGATGATAATACGCGCCTCGCGACTCTTGTTACCTCGGCAAAACGGCCGCGTGATTTAGTGGCCGGTCGACGAGGTGGCGGCCTTTGAAATAGGAGAATGCGGCACGCGTTGCTGCTCCTTTTTGGTTATTCGCGTCGTTTTGCTCTCCATGCCGCAGGACTCGAGGCGGTCGGTCTTTTTGGCGAGGAGGGAGAGAGAGGAAGGATCGATTAAATTCTTCGGCCGGGAAGTGTATCGAAGGTTCCAGACGGCACCGACTGGAGAACCTGACGACGAGGGGGATATGTGTGCTGTTGTCGGGCGCGTGTTTGAATTGAATGAGAAATGTATAATGGAGCTCTCGGGTATTGGATTGTTTATTGAAGTTGTTGTTTTTCTTGGGTTTTAAATGCGTCGCATGATAATTGAGAAATTTCATATATGGAAAAATAGGAATGAGGGAAAATAATGCGAGCCGTGAATTCCTTCTCGTTCCCTACAGTTATTATGATGATAAAACAACGATTCGGATTAAGCTATTATTATGATACGAAAGAACGCCATTTCTATTCATTCAGACTTTATAACAAGCAGCCTCTATCTTTCTGTCTTTCTCCCTTTCTGCTCCACAAAAAACGCCGCATCGAGCCATCGAAACCAGTATCAACACACAAATACACATCCTCTCTCTGTCTGCATTACACGAAAACTTGTTTCTCTCTTTCTTTCTCTCTCTCACTCTTCTCTCGGTATGAATAGTTTTGCGGTCAGCGCCAGGCAAAAAGCGTCTACGCACACGGATGCACGCGAATTTTTCGCTGCAACAGTATATGTATATGTGTGTGTGTGACGCAGCGTGGGAATGACATCGCCGCTCTAGTGCAGTCTTCGCTCGGCCTCTCTCTCTCTCACTCGAATAAAAGGAGTTTCGTCCATTCAGCGAAAACCGAGAGGGACAGTTTCTTCTCTGTCCCTCTCTCTCTCTCTCTCTTTTTCTTTTTTTAAACAGCGGCAGGTTTAGTTTTGTTTTTTATAGTCGTCGGTGTGAGCGATACGGCGTGAGATATGCGTGGATGAGTTTCGTAATATAACGATAGTAGGCGCGATGCAATTGTTTTTTTTTCTTTTTATTCAGAGGTTGGGAAAGAAGAATGACGGATGGCGAGCAGTGGTGTCATTGTTATCGTTTTTTCGGATTTGAATATTGACGAGAATGCAAGTGTGTGAGCGGGAAACGCGTGGTTTTCTTTTATTTTTAGCAACGCGCTTTTGTGTGGCGTGATATTGTGTTATGAAAACAGGTCAATCGGTTATTAAACAGCTCTGCTATATATGACTGCATTTTTCAAACGCAGTTTTTTTTTAATTATTCATCCGAATTATAAATCGCTAACACTTTACCATTCGAACATCGAATCAAATTACAAAAAAAAAACAACATCTATCCAGTACCATCTCACCCGCACCAGTTCACTAACTCACTCCCTCTCCCACCATCACGCGTTGATCTAGCCTCTCTCTCTCATTAGGCCGGAGCCCCCTTCCGAGCATTAGCTTTCCCGGTGTCGTCGTCGTCTTCGTCGCCGCGTTACGTAATACCGACGAGCGGCCGCAGCCGAAACAATTGCGCAGTGTGCCGCGAGTGAGCGCGAGTCCATTGACTCTCTCATGCGGCGCGTAGGTGAACGCGGGTGGGGCGGGCGTGTATAAGGAGCCGGAAAGCCGAGTCTAGCCGCGCCGCGTGCGCGCTTTCCGGGCTCGTTCTGTATTCTAGACGCGCACAACTGTTGCGGATGGTTAGTTGTGTATGTGTGTATAGGTGGGGTAAAGATTTTTTTAATTGGAAAATTATGTTATAAACGAAAATGTTGTTTTCTAAAATTTTATACGCTTACTCAGAGCTCTTTTGATCTATAATTTATTCATTAGATTACGGTCTACTTTAATCTATATACCTTCCGAAATCAAATATTCAGTAACCCTTAAAAAAATCAAACAAAAGACCGATCATTACAACCTGCTCCGAAACCCTCACCTCCTGCATCCGCGCGGGCAGTGCAACAGCTGTTCCCCCGAAAATCGCGTGCAGAAAAAAAAACAACAACAGCCTCACCATTCAGCCCGAAAATCCACTTGAGTTCGCACGCTATCGGCCGCCCGCCGCGCTCCTTTGTTCCGTTCCCTCTTCTTCTTCTTCAGTTACGCGAGAAACCGTAGACGCGCGGAGGTGGAAGAGAGAGAGGAGTGTAGAGTTCGCCGGCCGCGCGAGATTAGCGACCGATTGATCGAGAGAGTGGGAGGGGCGGGGGGGAGAAGGTCGGGGACAGACCGCCCTGATCGAGATCCGGTCTGCACGGAGAGAAGGATTCCCGCGTGTGTGTATATGTATGCATGCATGGGGAGACCGACGAGTTCTCGTTATAACGAGGTGCCTGCAGGTGGGGTGCGAAAAGGATTAGGATTAGACGGGCTTTTGCGTGTCGTCGTCGTGTGTTTTTTAGGGAGGTATATAAGTTAGTTATGATGTGTGATGGGGGATTAGGGGGTACTGGGTGAATAGCCGCTCTTAGGCGTTGAGAATCGGAGATGGGATTGATTTTTATATATAGGATTGATCAATTTACGATTGCCTTTTTGAAGATCCTATCGTCGTCGTCGTATATGTACTCGCGTATCGATAAATATCAAGTTTTACTTTCATCATCATCATCATCATTGCTCGTTCAGCTCTCTCATCAGCTTTAAAATATCCCAACTGACAAGCAGCCGCTTCTTACGATAACGCGGCCGCGCTATCACGAGCACCTGCGTCATCAAAGAGGCCATGCGCGCGCAAAAAGGAAGCCCAAATCAAAAACGCGCGTGCCGCGTATATACACGCGCGGTGCACTCTTCTCTCTCTCTCTCCTCTCTCCTTCTTCCTTCGCTGCACCTTTCCCTCTCCTCGCAGCTCTCTTGGCTCACCTTGGCCGCGGCCCTTCAACTGTCTACGACCCACGCCCCCTGCTATCCTCTCTCTCTCTACCGCCGCCTTTCCCCTCGTGCACGAGTGCAGCCACCGGTCAGCTTCTTCTTCTTCTTCTTCTTCTTCGTCGTCGTCGTCGTCTTCGGCTGCTTCGTCGAGGGGGATATATATATATAAATATATATATATATACGCGTGTGTGAGCTCAGCCAGGCATACGTGTGTACTTCTGTCGAGGTCTCCTGGCTTTTTCCGTGCCTCCTCTCCTCGTCGTCGTCGTATAGTCTTCGTTGCGGGTCGTATAGTACGGTGGGAAAGTTTCAGATTGAAGTTGAGTCTCAAAGAGGTAGAGAAAAGTGTATAGGTATGTGTGTGTGTGAGAAGTTAAGTGAGATTTGTATCGGTTGTGCTGGGAGTGTATAGCGAGGTATTTGAAGTAGTTGCTAAAGTTGTTCATGACGTAAAGGAACGAAGTATAAGCTTTATATTGTTGCGAAAAATTAAGTGTTTTAATTACTTGCTAAACTTTTAATTTGTTAGATTTTCTCTCTATATAAAAAAGCAATTAAATTCTACGAGAATTTATATTTTTAATTTAATTTCACTTAATCTTCTTTTTGGAATTCGGAGTATTCAATTTGGCCACCATCAGCTGTCTCTAAAATACGAACGTACAGTAAAACGATTGAAATACTTAAATAAATTAAATGTATAAATTCTTCAGTAAAAGCGAATACACTTGAAATTACATCGAGTCAAGTGCATGAAAAATATCCTTCATCAAATTAAATATAATATACTATACGTATATTTAAAAAAATACGAAAGAATTAAATGAACTCTCGTCGAACTTCACACCAACCTGACTACTAACTTTCATGCCGGCCTGTACATCCACCGTCATTCCCTCCTCCTCCTCCTCCTGCACACGCGCGCGTGCCGCTCTCCTCTCTCTCACTGCGTGCGTTGCGTGTTATTACCGGCGGCGCGCGATCACCTGTTCCATCGATGCGCATGCAGCGCCTTCGAGGATGTCACGCTTGCTCTCTCTCTCTTTCGCTCTCGAGCGATCTTTATCCACCTGTTTGTGGAAGCTGTCGCGAAGGATGTATGTAACGCGCTCTCGCGCGCGCGTATGCGCTGTTAAAAATGACAGAGCGATTTACGATCGGGTATTACGCGGCGCGCGTGATGTGCACGGCCGAGTGTGAAGGCTTTTTTTTCGGCCGGTGGAGAGGGGGAAGAAGTGATTGCGCGCCGTGATGATTTTATAAGGCGGATTTATGAATTCGGGGTGGCTATAATATGCTCTCGTGTTATATGGAGATACGGCGCGAGGTATTCAAGTGGGCTGTATATAATTAAGGTTGTGGTATGTTAAACGGCGTAACCGCTTGAATGTTCGATATTTCGAGAAAAAAATGGAATGTTAATTAAAAATTGACGTCGTCGACGTGGGGCTGCAGCTTTTTTTTTGCATAGTGACCTTGTTTCAATTATTTAATTATAAATCTATTATTAAACTGTATAGTATTCGATATTCGTGTAGTTATAAGGAATTGAAATAGTTTGAAAACGTTCGACGAGAATAATCACAATCCACTCTTCGATTCATTCCCCGCCATCCAATCCTCACAAAGAACCCGTACAAAGTACATACTCGGTAACAAAATAAATCCCACACGACAAATCTCTCTCTCTCTCTCTGGTAAAATGCGACGCAGAGAGACCAACTCGTCGTGCGATCCCCTCCGCGCGTGCACTGCACCAACGCAAAAAGGAGCAGAGCTCTCGCTTTCGCGGCAAAAAGGCAGAGAAGAGATTCTCCTCTCTCTCTCTCTCACTCTCGGCGGCTAATAATAATCGAAGGCCTAAGAAAGGAGAGAGAGAGAAAGAGACGGAGGGAGAGCGAGTGACCCTTTCCACCTAGGTGGCGCAATTGCCAGGCTTGCGCGCGTATCGATGTCAAGATTACCGGCCGGCGCGCGCCGCCCGATGAGAGACTCTCTCTCGCTCTCCAGCTCGTACACACATACATGTTCATGCGCGTGTATGTTTAAAGGTATTTTCCTCGGCTAGACGAGGCAAATTGAAATTTTGCATTTCTCGGGAGAGCCGTTTTTTGCGCCGAGAGGGGATTTCAGGTTCTGATTGCCGGTTAAGGTTTTTGCCGAAGGGGAGAGAGGTAGCGTGTAGTAAGTAGTTTATGCTAATGACGAGTATGTAGTCGTCGAGGTTTAGCGTTGATGTGTATTGTGTGTGCGGTCCCTCGAGTTAGGTTTCTAGTATAGACGCAACGTATTGAAACAATAATTATTCATCGCCACTGCATGTATACCCTCGGTATATACATAATGCAGGCCTTGATTATTGTAATATTCACGGGCGCGCCGCTAATAAGTGGAAAAATTAAAGTTTCATGAGACGACATCTGCGTAACGCGCGGCGCGGCGCAAGAAACGTGGAAAATAAAGAGGAAAAACACCGTATTGTACACGAATGGCGCGCAATTATGGCATTCTTTACACTTATACCCCCGTTTTATTCCTCCTCCCGCCGCTCATCACATACAATCAGATATAATGCGCCCACAGAGCTTATAAACGCCCGTCCTATAAATAGCTATATAAGCACACGGGATACTTCTTCGAATCCCCGCGCTAAAAACGCGTCATTCCACCACCCTTTGCGCAAAAAAATATCAGCTGCGCGCGCGTATTCTCGAGAGAATTTCCTTCGCACCGCTAAAAATCCTCACACATACACATACGTACACGCAGACATCCTCTCGTGCAGTGCAACAAACTCGAGAGAGCGAGTGCAGCAACTCGAACGGCCCTGAAAGCGAGCCACGAACGGCCCTGACATTGTCGCGGTATGCTGCCCGCAAGGACCTCTCTCTCTCTCTTGCCAATATATATATATTGTGTGCATGTATACATACAGTCACCCGCGCAGTCGTCCTTTGTTTTCCCCATCGCTCGACTTTTTTACCCCCTTCCCTCCCTGGGATTATTACGTCTGCGCCCGGGTGTATAAATGCAAGATAGCGTGCTATGGAACGCTGGGAATCCTCGTGGTCGTTGTCTACGAGATGAGGAGGTTATATGTATATATAGTTCTTGGTCAAGGTGAAAGGGAGGGAGAGAGGGAGGTATACGCATTATATCCACCGGTCGTTGATAAATAAAGAATCAGCTACGCGGGAGATAATTGCCGCGGTAAATCAGGATCCGGCGCGCTATGGGCGGGGTTATGTACAAGTGTGTTCGCGAGGAGAGAGAAAGCACATTGCGATTATACGCGCGGTGTATGTCTTGGCTATTTTGTTAAGATTAAGTGCAGTGGCGGGGCGGGTATTTGTATATTTCGATTCTCGGTTCTTCTATTTTTATAGGGTACTATCGTATAAAGGCCGCGCATAAATAAGAAGAAACAACGAAAAAGATTCCAAAGAATTTTCAATTTAACCAAATGACAAACGATCGCTATATATCCATTCCGCAAACCCCCAACCCACCGCATTTATCGATACCTCAATCCCGCGTATATGTACACACACGTATACCCATCGTTCCCTCAACACCTATTCTCTCCCCATCTCACCCGGACTCCTCGCGCCTCCTTGATAATAAATTTCACCGCGTATAATACGCACACGCGTACACGACACATTATTCAAGCCCACCGATAATCGCTCGCTATGTAACAACAGCTGCAGCGGCAGATTTCGAGCAGATGGTACGTCTCTCTCTCTCTCGGTATGGGCTTCCGCGTAAAGTGGCACTCGCGCATTTTTCACACGACCGGAGTATATAGAGCCGCGCGGGAGCGGAAAAGCCGTCCTTGAAAGAGAGAGAAGGAGTCGTCGTCGTCGCGCTCGGCGTCGTTTTACACAATCGCTGCTCGCGCTCGCGCGTCGGCGATTTATCGCCCGTGAGTTGCCGACCGCCGAGCGAGAAGAATGTGCTCTTTTGGCGGCAGGAGAGTGGGAGGAAAGGAGGGAGAAAAAGACACGATAGAGGTTGTACCGGTTAATTGTATCGGAGTGTATAATGATTTTGTGGAATACGTTAGCAATAAAAATGTCGCGTGTGCTAAGAGAAACAGTGTTTGATTTTAGTTTGAATTTTATAACAACGGTTTCGTATTTCGGAGTATTAAATTAAAGAGATGCTGATTATATTCCGTGTACAATACAACGTATTTTTATTACACTCTAGAATTAATTTCTGCTCAACATTCTATATCTATTCTGCCTCATGCATTGATCCAATTCCTCGGCATTGAATAGCACACACTCGACATTTAACATTCTTCTGCCTCCCTTCGCCATTCTTTAACTTTCCCATTAGGTCCTATCCCTCCGGTCCCAATTCAACAACTCCTCATTTCAAAAACCGACCACCACCTCGCATAATCTCACACACCCCAAAATCCAAAATGGCTCCAACCTTTCTCTCACACACACACTATCGATTAAATCCCAACCCCTCGCACAACGATCGCAACCCTCCTTTATCTTACACCCCTCTATCGGCTTATAGCATAGCAAGAACCACCGTTAAGGAATCAACGGTCGCCTATCCGCCCATAGAATTCTCCCAGACTCTCTTGCGGGCGCGAAATGCAGGCATATACACAGCCCCTGCTACTACTATACGAAGGAGATGCCCGGGACTCAGAAACTCGTTTCTCCGGCGCGCGAAGGAGAGAGTGAAACGAATGAGAAAGGGAGCGAGAAAGAGCGCGAGCGCGAGTGGTTCACCTGCATTGCTAGCATTGCGCCGCGTGCACGCGCTCAAGGCCAGGACCGGACCCGCCGGCGGTCGCCGCACGCGCGTAAGAGACCCAGGGAGAGTGGGAAGGAGGAGTATATGGCTGTGGCTAAGAGAGCCTCTCTGTGATTCGGTTTTGATTTCGTTGTTACGCTCTCGAGGATGAGTTATGCGCTGCTTTTTTCGGCAGGTTTTTTCGGGGGGCTCGCTGGGAATTGGTGTTCCAGAGGAATATGGTGATGTGTACTGCATTTGTATTGTCACATTTTTCATAGATATTCATCAATGTCTTGAAAAAATAATGATAAATTATATAATACTCGACGAACATCCTACCTAATTTTATCGACAATAATTATCCTCTTATTACATGTAATACACCGCAAATGAACCTGTACTTGGGATCAAATTCTCAAATCCGAAATTCTCTCACGAACCAAAAACCACTACCTTCCCAGCGCAACTTTTTTTTTGCCTCCCCCCTTGTCTCCTCTCCCCCGTGCACACTTCTTCCTCCCTGGGAATCGGCGAAAAAGAGCGAGAGAGGGAGCAAGAGAATCTTGGGAGAGAACAATTGTGTCACAGCGAGTGCAGCGCAGCAGCTGCTGCTACAGCGATTTCAGCGTTTGAAAAGCACGCAGTGGTTGTGTGCCGCTCGCTCGCTTTTTTTTTCTTTCCCTCCCTCTCCCTCGCTCCTCGTTGGCTTAATTTTTTTTTGCGATGCGAGCAGCGGCTGTATTGTTAGCCTGAAAAATGGTGCTTTTATGCTTGGTTAAAGAGACTTGAAATTCGAATATAATCGCGTACAATTAATGGTTGCGTTTAAGAAGAATAAAAAGAAATGCAAAGTTTAATTAAAACGTTTAAACTGCGAATAATTGAATTACTTACTAAAAGCCGACAGCCTTATCATTTTAATATACAATAAATTCATCTAAATTTATCTACTCTATCATTCATCTAACCTCTTATTTTTTCTTTTCTGCTCACAGGCTGCAAGATCAAGGCACTGCGCGCCAAGACCAACACGTACATCAAGACCCCGGTACGAGGCGAGGAGCCAGTCTTCGTTGTCACCGGACGCAAGGAGGACGTCGCCCGTGCCAAGCGTGAGATCCTCTCCGCCGCCGAGCACTTCTCCCAGATCCGCGCCTCGCGCAAATCATCACTGGGAGCTCTCCTGGGAGCACCTCCGGGTCCCCCAGCTTCCGTACCCGGCCACATAACCATCCAAGTGCGCGTACCATACCGCGTGGTGGGTCTGGTAGTAGGACCCAAAGGCGCGACGATCAAACGCATCCAACACCAGACGCACACGTACATCGTGACGCCCAGCCGTGACAAGGAGCCAGTGTTCGAGGTCACAGGTCTGCCTGAAAGCGTAGCCGCAGCGAGGAGTGAGATCCAGGCGCACATCACCCAGCGCACTGGTGTACTACCGCTGTGCATGCACGAGGAGAAGGATCTACTGGAGGCACTTTGCCGTGGTGGATTGGGCTCGATAGGATCGATCCTGGGATGCCTCGACCCGCCAGGCTCAACCGGCAGCAAGGGTAGCAACGGATCGAGCGGAGCTTTCTCGTCGAGCGGCAGCTGCAGCAGCTCGTCGTCCAGCAGCGGTGCTCCAGGTCTGAACGACCTCGTGGCTATCTGGGGCGCGGGTATGGAACGTGATGAGGGGATCGGAGAGTCACCATCATTCGAGTCCCAGTCGGCTTCAGCATCGTCGATCTGGTCCTTTCCGAGCGTAGCTCTGCCATCGAGACCATCACCACCAGCATCTGCCTCGCCAGCGTCGCCCACAGATTCCCTTCTGGGAACGGGCAGCGGCAATGGTAGCACGGGAGTACGAGAATGCGTCGTCTGTGGGGACAAGGATGTAACGACTGCGCTGGTGCCATGCGGACACAAGCATTTCTGCCTCGAGTGCGGACACCGCATCTGCATGTCCTCAGACCCACTCTGCCCGGTCTGCTCGATGCCAGTGCTCCAGGC
This sequence comes from Torymus auratus, assembly GCA_900474315.1. Classification (NCBI taxonomy): domain Eukaryota; kingdom Metazoa; phylum Arthropoda; class Insecta; order Hymenoptera; family Torymidae; genus Torymus; species Torymus auratus. The sequence goes on from UXGD01000079.1 coordinate 70,330, forward strand.
TCTGCGCATCATCATCTAAGCTAGCCGGCCAGCTACTGACAACACACGTTATACGAGAGAGCAGGACTGTATGACCCAATCACACACATACTACACGGAGAAAGAAAAAAATCAGACACATACAAGTTCACACATCAACGCATTATATATAAATTAAACGCATTATTATGTAATCTACTACGATCATCCCCAGTTCGACTCCAGACCCACAAATCCCCCCCAAGAAGAACGTACTGTATACTCTCCCCCCCTTTTCGACTGATTAAATAAACAAAAGAGAGAAACACACGGACGTTTGTGCGGTGGTGGTCAAGCCATGCACACGCGTCAATAGACGAGAACATTATGAAAACACACACGTATAAACGAGGAATACACACGTTTTTTATACTTTGATAAAATGATGTGGATATGTGAGAACGAGATAATATTGAGAAGATGGACGACACGATGCTACTACTGCTTTGAGTTTCTCGATTAAAAGAGAGTACATGTTTTTAATGTGGACATAGTGCGACTGTTTTTTTCGTTACGGACGAAGATGGGAGCTGGAAGAAGAGAGAAGGACGATTTTACGATGAAAAAAAATGATGATGATGAGAACGACGGATTGTTGTTGACTCTACTGGCCGAAAAGTGTGTTTTTCTTTTTTCGTTTTTCTGGTTTTCCCCGTTCTGTTTCGTCGACTACCATGGACGCAGAGAAAGGAGAGAAGCAATGATGAGGAGGAGGAGGAGGACGAGACACGCATCGTTTGATTACCACGAGACTGCTGTATATTTGGTTGACACACAGAGACACACCGACGGTGAGAAGAGAGAAGAGGAGAGAGAGAGCAAGAGAAAGAGCCGCAAGGAGTTTTGTTCCGTATGAAATTCTTTGTTTGTGATGGAGGAATGGAGAGTATGAGAGAGAGAATGATGATGATGAGAGGAGAGTGTCGTACACACGAAGAGGACGCGCACAAGTTTTCAATTCCACTGCTGCTGCTGCCAATATATACTTGTAGTCTTTAAAAGAATATGAGAGAAAGAGATAACGCGAACATACACACAGTTAGATTACACGTCTCTGCGAGTTTGAGAGAGAGAGAGAAAAAAAAAGAATTAACAAAAGTTAAAATAAGATAATACCCGATAGATGAGATTGAGAGAATAGGCGAGTGTCGGCGCGCGAATGTACAATTCGATTATGCGCTTTTTTTAAAAGATTAAAAAAAGAACGTTTTTAAAAAGTAAACATAAAGAGAAAAAAGAACGACAGGGGGAGCAAATGTGCGTGCCCACTTGTCTGTCGTGCGTACGGCGCTCGCGTGTTCCCGCCAACTGGCTATACAACGAATCGATTTTAAATGAAACAATTTTAACGATGTGTAGGTGGGGAGAATTTAATGGGATAACAAAAAAAAAATTAAAAATGTAGTTGCGGGGAAGAACTGAATTATTCCGGGGAAAAGATTTACAGTAGAGACAGTTTAGAGAAAGAGAAAGTTGGAGATCATAAAAAAAAGATGAAAATCGAGAGATGAAGCTTCGTGTTTTGTTATATTATTTTTGTTTGATTTTTTCATTGTTTTAAAATATTGTAAAACGGCGCGATTTAAAATATGTGTAAAGGAGAATAATAGAATTGCGTATATTAGTATATCGTGCGTGAGAGCTATAAGCGTCGACGACCACTAAGAGTATACTCTCTCTCACCCGCGTGCGTGACAGAGAGCGTGTGTGAGGGAGAGAGACAGAGAGGTATTATATAAATATAAAAAGATATATTTATGTACATTATTCGGCCAATTCGACGACGCGCAAGTGCGAGAGGCGACTCGAGGAGGATGGAGAGAAATTTTGCTTTTTTTTAAACGCGAGAGAAATGTTAAGGTAAAAAAAAATTGCGCGCGTCCCGCGGGGGCGTGCGAATTGTGATATTATCTGATATCCAAAATTGATTCCTAGTTAAAAGACAAAGATTTCGTAAGGATCGAGTAGAGAGAAAGAAAAATAAAACGTTAATATAATAAAAAATGCGAGAGTGCGAAGGTGGGGGTGATAAATGTGTATCGATGCGACGATAGCGTGCGACGATCGTCGTTGCGACCCCTACATAGAATTTCTCTTTGCTCCTAGTCGTTTTTTGCACTTATGTAAAAAAAAGTAAAAAGTAAATTTCACACGAATCGCGGGAAATTTATATAAAAAAAAAAGAATGAATGAACGAGTTCGTAAGATACGTTACTCAGCCATTATCAGTGAAAAACTATGAAAAGAGCGAAAATTATTATTGCGCGGAAAAGGTGGTCGTCGAACTCGGAGAGACGAAGAAAGAGAGAAACGTCGATGCGCCATGGGCGCCGAGGTTTATGATATATAGCTAGAATACGACACGCGTATAAGAGAATTATTTAAATGAGGGGTGTAATGAATGGATAAAAAGCGAAAAACTGGCGCGGAAAGAAAAAAACATAAAAGATCCAGGCAGAAAGAGGAAAAGGCGTGTGTAGAGATGAGAAAGTGCGCAGAGGTAGTTGCGAATAGAGGGCGCGTCCGCGTGCTACCCGACAATCGCGGCCGAATGACGAAATAAAAATTTAATAATACATAAAACACAGAGAGAAAGATTCAAAAAAGAGCGCGAGAGCTCTCCTTCCACCCGTCATCCCTCGCTTAGAGTATTATCTTATCTTTATATAAGCGACAGAGCAATTGAAATAATAATAACGATAATATATATTATATATACAAAATATAAACATAAAAAAAATATATTATATATATATATGGCGACGATGGATGATGATGATGATGATATTTTACCGAGGAGAATTTAGATTTTGTATTTTCGCGCGTTCGCCGAGACGACGGGACGACGGGCGGAGACGAGGCGCCGCGGCTCTTTGCTCACTTGTGCGCGTATATATGTATAACAAACAAAAAATAAAATATAAAGATGGCATTTTTACTCGTACCCTCTCGTGTGCGTCATGGAAAAAAAGCGTTTTCCACACAGAAGTGCACGAGAGACGGGAGAGTAAGTTAATGGCAAAAATGTGCGCGCACGAGAGCAGCGTTGGTGGCACGCGGAGGGCGCGTTACCGTATTATCGGGGAAACTTAGTAATAATCGAGTAATAATTAATTTTTAAAGCAGAGAAGGAAAAGAAAGAAAGAGGTATCGACATTGTGGGACATTGACAAAAGGACAAATCCGCGTGCGCGACAAGAGAAAGACACACTCATATACATAGACACACGTATCTCCAGAAACACATACGTATATACATACATTGAATACACACTACCCCCACGTGGCTAATATTACATATACATACACGTAAACACAGGCATGACAAGCATGTACGCGTCTAAGTCTAACGTCGTCGTCGTCGTATTTTTAAGGCTTTTTTCCTCAAAATGACGTATGATATTTTTGTAATTTATTTTATTTTTATATATATTATAGAGAGAAAGTAATTTGAATGTGAGAGAGCGAGCGAGAGGTATAGAGAAAATGAGATATGAAGGAAAGAGAGAGAGAGAAAGAGAAAAACATAATGACGGATCGTAAGCAAAAAGTGGCGAAAAAGGCATTGTTTTTTTCCCCCCTTTTGGTCATATCGCGCGCGCTGCTGCGTTTCTCTGACACACAGCGCCGTGGTTCGCGTTCCGCCGTCCGGCTATGGAGTTCGCGCGTGCGCTCGCCAATCTCGAGACTTTTGATCGGAGACGCCCAGGGACAGAGCGAGAGGAAGACGCGTCGAGGATCGAACTGTCGTCGATGATTATTCAGTATATCTCTCTCACTTTTTACACGACGCTTCGTATTCTCGCGCGTCGTTTCTTCCTCTACCCTCAATCGTCTCCTCACCTTCTTCATTTTAATCGACGCGTGCGCGCGCGTTTTTTATTACATTAAATCGTTTTACGACGCGAGTGTCTCGCGCGCTCCTTGCTGGATAAATAAGGCGCAACGCGGAAATAAGGCGAGCAGCGGTAGCCACGCGTTTATTTATATATGAATATCCTCGTATTGATTGATTATATATTTGTTGTAGTTTTTGTCGTTTCAAATTTTTATCGTCTCCGAGAGTGAAGAAAAGAAATAAAAAAGATGACTTTTGCGGGGAGGTCGGACACCGGCCCGCTCTTTTATCAGACTCTTTTGCGTTCGTTCGTTCGTTGTTTTGTTCGCGTCTAATACTTTTCTACGTAGTCTTTCTTTCCGTTCCTCCTTTTCTCGTCTTTTGCCATTGTGTGCTATTTTTTTTTTGTTTTCTGTTCTTTTTTTGCTTTTTGCTTCGTTTCTCGCGAAGAGAGAGAGATGTAAACCGTGGGAGATGGGGTTTAATGAAAAAGTCAGGAGACTCAGTATTTTGCGTTCGTTTCGTCTCGTGTTGCCATTTTGTGATTACGATGAAGCTTTCGTTCGTTGGGTTTGAGTGGTAACAGTACTGGTGTGACAAGGGTTCAAAGAGAATTGCCATCGCAGGGCTGTTGTAACACTGACAACTCGCGCATTCTCGCATCGCGGACCGAGCTTTTTTCGAAACACGCATTTTTTCAATAAGTAATCGAGCTCAAAATGTGTTCTCTGCCTTTTTTGACTATGAATTTTTTAATGGCGTTTTTACCATACCGAAATAGTCTGAACGATTCTTCCACTTTATTCAGTCACAAACATATACATTTTTCGGCGTGTTTCGACTTTGGCGACGAAAGCGATGTCTCGGGATACAAAGAACGACGTGGCGCACTTGTATATTATTTACTAGGTGGGAAACAAACGAACGATGCTTGACGGACGAGAGTTTTAAAAAATGAAAAATGAGAGAACGAAAGAGGGAGGGAAAAGCTTATGATAAAGATGAATGAGACAAAGATGTTTATTATATTTAAGTTCTGGGCAAAATGAATTCTATATTTTTTCTATGTTAAGTATAATGGAAATAAAGAGAGAAAACACGATGTGAAAAAATGTGAAAAAACGGTGATGACATACATATATATTATATATTTATAGGTATTCTCTTTAGCATCAACGTTCCGACTTAAACCAAGAAAAAAAAATAAAATTTAAATAATTATATTATTAAAAGTAAAAAAGTAATTAAAAAAAATATATATAAAGGGCGGCCCGCGCAATAAAGGGCAGATAATTATATATATACATATATATGTAGATCATGCAGGATTACGTCATTCACTTCAAATAAATAAGTCTGATTGAGAGTCGCGGCGAGGTGTATAGTTCTTAAAAGTAAAATAAAATAAATAAAAACGTATTACAACGCGTGGGTGTGTTGTTGTTAGGTGTGGACGAAACTTTTTCTTACCTAAGCTAATACGGGAGTTAGGAAATCGAACAGGAAATCAAGTGATGAGGAGATGGGTAAACAACGGGCGAGAAAGAGCAAAGCAAAAGTGAAAGAAAAGTTTTTAAGCCACGAAAAGGACGATCATGTGTAAACGGATATAAAAAGGAAAGAATTCTCAATATGTAGATATATATGATATTAAGAATAATAATAATATATTAAACGAGACTAAGACACGAGATAGAGTGACGAAGAGAGTAGCTTAAAAAAGAAAGAAAACAGAGAGAAAAAATTAACGCTGATAATCTATTATTATTCTGTGGTGAGAATACTGAGAGCTCGAGAGTTTTTACGTGTATAAACAAGAATAATAATAATAAAATAATAGTAAATGAAGAAAAGTACTAAGAGTAATAAAGCAAACGGAACATTTATTTAACAAAAATGGGAATGAAGAAATTACACAGAGGGCTTAAAAAAGGCAGAAAGAGAGATAAAAAAAAGAGCGAGAAAAATCTATAGGGGCGGTTGCCGACGAACTCGGTTTTGGTTTCATCCATAAGATAAACACACACTTACTCACACACACACACACGTATAATATATAAGCCATCACGCACGTTCGCCATCTTCGTGTTTCTTTCCTGCCGATGTGTGTCCGTGCTTCTTGAGTACATGTGCCGCGCGCCGAGGACGAGAGTGTGTGCGAGAGTGAGCAACAACAGCAAACAACAACACGCCGAGTAGTGCGAGTCGGGCTTCGGTCAGACGCGAACCTCCGCTAGACTTTCACTTTGGCCGGGGTTCCGAACGGCTTCCCGCGCGCGGTCGTGGTATCGCACACAGATACGTTCACACACACATGCATAGCCGTCTTTGTTTAACGCGAGAGTTTGTGGTTTCCTGGGAAAATTATCGGTGGCTTCATGCGTACGGGATGAAAGACCGCTCGAGAGCGGTTTGTTTAACGCCAAACTTGTACGTCCGTGCGAACATTAACTATTAAATTAATTTCAAACGAACGTAGCCTTGTACGCGATGAAGGGATCGTGATTTTTCTCGTAAGAGGCATAAAAGGTCTTCGCGTTGAAATAGAGGGGGTTGATACTTGGTCAAGGAATCGGAAAATCGCGACGGCGAATTGTGACGCGTGCACCACAAAACGAACCAATTTTGCCTTCCGAGCGTCCGCCATACCCGTGATTTTCCAATTCGTCGAGCGAACTCATATTCGGATTATTAGATTTCTTTTTGGTTGAAAAATTTTTAAGATACAAAAAATAGAACTCGCGGACACTCAGCTGTTCCTCGCCGCACGATCATTCGTTTTTTCGTTTTCTCATCATCACGACACACACGCGAATTAACGACAAAAAATATGAAGTATTTAAAAAAATAACTGAGTAATAAGAGGGGCGCGCGCGTGAAGGTTATTTACGCGCGGTTATAAGGATTTTACTACTGATAGTTTAAAACGATAAACGTAAAACGACGTAACGATAGTCCTAACGTATTTAAGAGGTTTAAATGGAAAAAAAATGAATAATGAAAACATGTGAAAGGGAGGAGGAAGTGTTTATTGATTATAAATATAGCCATTGGCTGTGACCGATAACTGCCATTTTTCGTATAAAAAGTGAATGAGAAAAAAAAACTCAAGTCTTAAAAAAAAAACACAAAAAAAAATAATACTAAATAAAAATAAAGAGAAACCAAAAAAGGTGAAAGAGACGAACGGACACACGAGAATGAGAGCAGGCGCGGGAAAGTCACACACTACTACTACACGCGGATTGATTCGCGAGAAGTAAGAAGCGAAAAAGCAAATTAAGTAATAAAGAACGAATAAAAAAATAAAATAATAAGGGAGTCAAGGCCAGTCTTTTTCCGATCGTGCGCACATTATTCGGCTTTATGGGGATGTCTATGTATATGTATATGTACGCGAATTTAGGACGCGGGATGCGTGTGCGAGAGATAGAGAGAATGAGTTAAGACGCGCGAGAGAGTGGAGAAAAAAGCGCTCAGGTGTTCGACCCTCCCCCCGTAATATATATAGATATAGATTATTATATATATATTTATCCAGCCAACTCGAGCAAAAAGATTTTGTCAGAATTCTTATTTTTATGTTTATTTTAGTTTTTCATATTTTTTTTTTGTAGAATTTTTGTAAACAAATATATATTATATTATTATATTATTATTATAGCTATATCTCTGAGAGAAAGACAGCGCGAACAAAAAGTGAATAAGAGAGAAAGAAAGAATTAAACTTCGGGTGTCCCTCTTAAGTGCGATATAAAAGAGACGCGCGAGTACGAGAGCATTTTATAATTATTATATTGATAGGAAGTACGGATTAAATGAAAAAAAAAACATGACGATACATATCTCAAAGAATAATAACTAATCGTAAGAGAATTATTAGATGAGTTAAATAGAAAAAAAAGCGAGGGAGACCGTGCGAATGGGTAAATAAGAGAGATTAACTCTATATAATATATAGGCTTATAATAATAAAAGAAAAAATACAGAAGTGAAAAAAACGTAAAAAAGAGAGAGGAATAGATATGATTGTTGCTTAATTTAATCTGTATTTACTATGTTAAATTTATATTATATTGAATAGGTATATATTATTTTATAGTGAATGTGGTTAACGACCTTTATTATTTTATAGCTTGTGGTTATGATGATTATTAATTATTATCATTATTATTAATATTATTAGAATTGTATTTAAGTGTGAGACACACGGGGGGCTACGTAAACTCAGTCTGTGCATTTGTGACGAGAAAGAGAAAAGATAGAGAGATAGATACAAAGCGAGATACAGACCCTCTGCTTTTTGTATAATCTAGTGAATCCGGACACTAACGCACCGATGATACTTGTGAATTTTACTTTCGCTGGCCTCGATCGACGTTCCTTTTACTTAGGTTTCATTTCCTTCTTGGTCATCTTATCATTACGACTGCATTATTTTTTTTATATATAGATTTTACGACTTTGCTTGCGCATTTCATTTTTACATTGTAACCAACCATGCCTCGTTTTTAAGTTCTTTACTCCGTTGTTTGTGCGTTTATTATTATTAATTTTTTTCACCGACTTGACACATACGCAGCCACACGAACGATCACGTATATACACACAACATTGACACCCACATACACATGTCATCTGCGTTTGTACTTGATTAACACATTATTTTTGTAACCGCGTTTGCTTGGAAATGCGAATGTTTTTCTTCTTTCGAACCTAGTTTTTAATGGCTATTATAATTATTATTAGTTCATTTTTATTTGTTTCTTTGTAAACGCTATGAGAGTATAGTTTAACGAAAAAATGAAAACGAAGCACGCGTGCTCGTCGACTTTTCCGGTCGCGAGATCCCGGGAAGAGTTCTTTCAGATAGTGAGAAAGCGAGTGTCGCACGGGGTAGTATCGCGAGAGAAACCCGGCTCGCCCTTTATTTTTACAAAAGATAAAAAAAACCTTGTTTATTATTATTATTATTACACGATATAAGGATTAATCGACTATTAATTATTTCCGTTCTCTCCTCGATCGATCGACCGTAGAATTATATATGATGGTACGATTCCTTTGTATTATTTTTTTGTACATGTACTTTGTTTCAGACTGTTTTATTATTTTTTTTTCCTTCGTATATATATATTATATTTTTTTTTCCTTGCTCGTTTGTAAGCTTAAGTGTATAATGATTATCGATCGATAGGTAGTGATTGAGATAAGAGTGAGAACGTTTGAATATCTAATATATATATTATATAAAAAAAAAACAAAAATATATTATATACGTTTGTACATTGCGACTATACATATTATATATATATTGAAATATTATTATACGAGCGTAATGGATACTCGAAACTATATTATTATCTATATAAAGTTAAAGTGACTTTTTCAGCATAAACTGCTTCGACTTACTTACACCTACTTACTTACCTACTTAATTACTTAAAGAAAGAAAAAAAAAATGAAAAAAGAGAAACGAGATATATAATAACGAGAGCCGAGAGTGAGAGGAAGAATGCGCGAGAGGTAGCGCAATGAAAAGAAAAAGAAAATCTCTTCACCGCACGCGCGAGAATGAGAAAAGTCGAGAATAGACATACACACAGATACAGACATTGCGTTATACGGAGCGCGGAGCCTTTCAGCCAGGAGAAAAGACGTAGTTTCTTCCTCGTTATGATATCACCCGTTGATTCTCTTTCGTAAACGAGCGATACACACGGTACACACACGTACGACCAGCAGTTTTCTTTTTTTAATGCTACTTCGTTTCTTTGCGTCGAAAGGGCAATTATTATTATCACTATTTATAATTTCAGTTCTCTTCTTTTTTAAAACAAACGACAACATAGGAAAAAAAAACACGTTACCCTCAGTATCTTTTACGCATTAATTTTATATGATTTTATTTTTATAAATTTTTATAAATATTTTGGTTTGAATAAATAATTTAATATAATTATAAACCCATGTTCTTTTTATTTGCAAAATTGTCTCTTCAACCTTAATTTTGTTCTCTCCTCGAAAGCCAGTATACACGTGTAGATGGAAGCGGAGAGACCCTGCGCCCTTTCGGCCGAAAGATCGATGCGCGGTCTTCGAGCGGCGGGTGTCTTACGTAACACGGCTCTTACTACTTCGAAGCTGTCGCACGCTGTAACTACATACTGCACGCTGCACTTACAGACACACGTATACACATACACGGATGTTCGGGCAACGCGACCACTCGTGTACACACTATGCTATATATTAACCGTTTATTATACGTTTCTCCTTTTGTTTTTTGCGTTTTTCGAAAAAGCGTTAAAAGAGAAGGCGGACAACAGGGCAGGCGCGGCTGTAATATATATAACATATACGTATAACATGCAGACGCTGCTGCACGCGCGCGCGCACACACGGCTAACACGATCTCAGAAATCGCGATAATGCCTCGGCGAGAGAAAATAGACACGCTGGTGTTCAACTGAGAGTCAGCTTTTTGTTTCACTTTGACGTTGTTTTTGTTCTTTTTCTCCTCTTGTAATCGCCATTATATTTTTTATTCGTATATACATAGATAACATACATATACATACGTCGCTTTTGCCTCTCAGGCTTTGATTAGTGTTAGAGAATCTCCCGCGCGAATCTTCTTTGCCGATTAATTGTAATTTTAACGCGAAATAGAGAGATTTATATTGCGTCATGCTTTGTTGATGTTTTCTTTTTTATCTGAAGCTAATTTATTTGAAAGAGAGGTCCTATAGAGAAAGTATATATTATATTTTATTTTTTTAAATGGTATATTAATTGAGTAAAATTTTTGTTTATTGGTGATTAGACAGACTGTGGATCTTATTATATATGATTTCGCGCGTATACGAGGTGAAAGCGACTCATTTGTGCTTTTTTCCATTGTTTCCTTTTTTTTTGTCGTAGATTTCGCATATTATATATTTTTTCATATACATTTTTTTCTCGTAGCTTAAGAACTTTTGTTTTACTTAGATTATACATACGCATTGATCTTCTTTTGTTTTTCCTTCGTCATCCCCCCCGAGTAGATTCGCGAACGAGGGTACATAACGAAGCGTAACATCCGCGTCAGAAGTATATTCTTCGGTGTGATATAACGTGTACACGATGAAAAGAGGGATAAAGTGAGAAAGAAAAGGTAAAGGAAAAAGCGGAGGAAGAGAGAGATGAAAGGGGGACGCGAACGTAATTATGACACACGTGTGATGTGGTTACGTCCCCGTTAAGACGCAAGAGAGAGAGAGAGCGCGCTAATATTCACAGAGCTAAAAAGAGAACCGAGGAGAATGTGTGCGAGATACAAAGGAAAAGAATGAAATGAGAGAGAGACGGAAATTTAAGTTTTTTTTTTGTTTGGTTGGATATGGGATATATCCGAGGAGAAGGCAACCGCCCGGGAATAAGAATTAAAATACTATAGAGAATCAGTATTTCAAGATAAATATTAATTATCGTAAATAAGGTTAAAAAAAATGAGGGATAAAAAAGTGAGAGGAATAGACGTTGGACTTGGAGAAAGGAAGGGAAAGATATTTTGGTTTCTCGATGAAAGGAGCGAAAAGAAGGGTGTAGGAAGTGAGAATGAATGAGGAAGGCGAACGGGAACTCGACTATGCTCCGTCAAAAGAGGGAGAAAAGATAAAATCCTTGCCCGCCATTCGATGGATTCATTCAATTATTTTTCACGTGAAAAGAAAAAAAAAATTTCACGAAAGGGCAATGATTTTTCTTTACGAAAAGTCTGTGGGAGCGACTCGGTGACGAGTTGTTTTTTTATATTACATAAACGCGAGGAGCGGAACTTTAAAGCAATTCGGAAACTCAAGGTGCGATGATTAGGCTTTGATATAAAGAAAAATAAAGACTCAATGAGGGGGCGACGGTTAGGGCGGAAAAAGTATATAAGGATGACGCGGAAGCGAGCGCAAACTTTTTCCCGCAAAGTGAAAAATTCTTTAAAAACAAAGGGTATATTATATATTATTATTAGTATATTTGAAAATGATAGATGAATAAAAAAGAACGATGAGTTTTTTTAGTGATTTCTGAAGAGAAAATGAAATAGAAAAGAAAGAAAATTCTATATATGAAGGATTTATACGAGAAAAGCACGCATTATTATAGTTATTTCATGATGATTATTATGATTATTATTATTATTAATTATTATTATATTATTATATATTGAATGTTGTGCGTAGTGTTTTTTTGTCGGATGCCATTTTACAATGCGAGAACAAGGGATAGCGAAAAGAAAAGAAAAAAATTGATGATAAAAAGAAATTGAGATACGAGCAGAAGGTGCGACTGTATTTAGCGCTCTGATGATTTGATAAAAAAAGACAAAAAGAAAATTTAAAAAACGAGCATTAATATATGTAGCGGAGAGTATTTTATATATTCGACATTTTATTAAATATATAAAAATATATATATTCGATATTTATAAAGGTATGATTATTGCGCTAATTTCTGCCGACGTCGATATTATTAATTGTATTTATCCATTACTTGATACGCGCGATCGGATAAAAAACAAAATCGTTTCTCTAATTTCACGATCGCGTCGTCTCCCTTTTTCAGACGCGTGAATATTATATAAGAAAATCGCGATTTTCGCGCGCACGCACGCGACCAGCGACGCATCTTTCACTAAAAAACATAATATAGCATCGCCAGTCGCGTCGACGCGATAACCATATAATTATTATCGTATTTCGAATCATGAACGTATTAATTTCATGAAAAGCAAAAAAAGACTATATTATATCGCTCATATATATTCTCGGTCGCATCTCAATCGTGAGTTTCGCACTTACGTGTATGCTTGGAACAAAGAACGGACAGGGACCGGCGAAACGACGGAAGTCCGCGCGTATGGAAAATAAGTAGAACAAAAAAATAACGTGAAACTGAAGGTATCGAATACGCGTTTCCGTCCTTTCGCTACGCCGTCACCGCCGATGTGTATAGAAGCCCCACGTCGTGGAACGCGCACGCATTTTCATGATCGTCCTCCGCTGGGTGTGATTTTTACTACCTACTATATAGTACCGTGTTTTGTTTTTTTTATTATTATTCTGTTTTTCTCCTCGACTGAACCCAACCGTAACTTATGCATTTATTATATACTATACATTATTCTATGATACTATTATTATTACCGCGACCGTCGAAATTCGTCAGCACGATCAAAGAGACCACTTGGGCATTACACAAGGGCCGTCGCGGGTTCTCGCAAACGAGCTCATAAGCTCGCCTCAGGAACGCGGGAACCTGCTGCGTCCTCGCGGGTGATAGGTAGAGAGGAGAGGAAGCTCTCTTCTCGAACACGGGGCTGTAGACACGTGTGCGTCGCGCGCTCGTTTCCTTTTCTATATTTACTTGGAACGAAGGAGGCGGGAGCGGGCGCAGTCGCGCGAAACCAAGGGACTTATAATCGAAACTTCGTTTAGGTACGAGGGAATATTGCCGGGGTTCATTGATGCGATGATTCGACGCGCATAACCTGTGTAAACTCTTAGTTTTTACTCTTTACTTTAACGTATATACATTATATTATCATGTATGAATTCACCCATGCATATATACACACACATTATTTGTTTCATCCAAACCACACACACACACGCATTACACGCGTTTTCACACACGTTGTTTTATGTTTACCCCCCTTCATTGTCATATTATAAAGATATATACTCTGTGTACACATGTGTATAAGAAAGAGTGACGACACACGTAGACGTACTCGTAAATCCCGGTAATATGCGAAGCATGTATACTATTGGAAGAAAAAAGAAAGGATAACAAAAAACGCGCTATAATATAGACGAGTATAATGCATCTGATATATATTTATATATGACGTATATATACATGGTTATAAATAGAAATATATATAAACGAGAAAACGATAAAACGCCATTGAGAGTGAGCACGCGGTGTGTGTGCATGTGTACATATATATACGCGTGCGAGAGATTGCGAGAGCGAGAGAGCATTTTGAGTGAGAGAGAGAGTAAGAGAGAGAATATATATTCGTGCGTGAGAAAACAAAAAAAAAAATGAGTAATAAGACAACACATGAGACAAAACAGAAAAAGAAAAAATAATGATTATGATGATGAAAACAAAAAAAAATGCGAGGTTATTATTTTCTATATTTTTTTATGTAATTTTACGAATATGCGATAATATATTATGACTATTATTATTATTATTAATATTATTATTATTATTATTATTATGAATATTTTAATATATAATATGATTTTTGACATGCTGTGCACTTTTATTATTTGTTTTCGTTTCCTTTATCCTTGTATTTTTGTTTGCGCCTCGTGCGTGAATATTATTTTTTGTTTCCTTTGATTCCTTTGTTTATTTTCCTTAGTTTTTAATTTTTAAGTTTAAATATCGTATTTAAGTTTATCTATTCATTATATGAGTTTTCAAAAATTTATTCAATATTTTCGTTTTTTCTTAAGTTTTTGATTTTTACAATTCTGTTTCGTATATTTAACTTATAAGAATACCTTATTTGAAAATCAACATTTCGTTCAGAGCGTACAATTAAGCCATGAGGATCAATCATTCTCCGCGCGACAAATGCGACTGTAATTACAATGTCAACACCATTACGAGCGATTAGTCATTACCTAGCCAGTAAGAACATATTCATACGTATATGCGTCGTTCAATTTCGCAACGACACAATTCGCAACTTCGCGTAATCATTCTCCTCCTCGGCATCACCTCCATTCTCATCAATTCAAATGAAGCCGAAAATCCTGGCGAAACACACACCTCACCCCCATTAAGCCAGATTTAATCCTTCCTGTGTTGGGCAAAAAAGAAACACACGCCCTCTCTCCCTGGTAGTGGTAACAGCCTCTCTCATTTGAATACGCGGCAGACGCCCTCCCTCTCGGAAAATTAGCGAGGGTGAACGACCCCGAAGGGGGCCGCGCTAGTATAGCGCGCGTTTCTTTCGCACCTCGATTATCGACACGCGGCCGGCGAGAGTAAAAAATAACGTGACCAGACGATTCGGTTGTACGTCGCTGCTGCGGCTGCTGCTGCATGGGTGAAGTAAACAAAACGTGGCGAGAATGACTCGCGGAAAATCAGGGGAAGCAGAGTGACGCGTAGTTTTTGGAGTGGTCTGAAGATTGTTTGAAATTTAGTTTTAACGGGTTATGCTTTACTTCAATTTGGGGTTGGCACAATATTATCATCATTGTTAAGAGTTTGTTACTCTTCCGAGAGTTTTATTTAAACGTTTCCCTTCATTGTATATTTTTACACAACCGTGTCTTGAGTATAACCAACTTCCCCAGGGAGAGCGTACACTTCAACCTTCGTTTGAACAACACTTTCCTCTTTTTAACAACGTTTCTAAAAATAATTTCGCTAAAGTTCGCAAAGTTCACGCGGGGTCAGATCTCATAGCGACACACATCACCATTTGTCATCCACGACCATCTCAACTCTTTCGCTCATACAACCATCATCTACCCCCTTAAAAAAAAAAGAAAAAATCATTACCCACCCCATTATTCTCAAAACCTCATCCTCCATCGCCAATCATACCATTCATTCAGAAAAAAACACCACCTCGCGTACACGAGAAACGTAAACGCAAAAAAAACGTATGTACACGTCGGCATGCGGCGGCAGCAGCAGCGCGCGGGCGGCTGATTTATGCAAAGTCGTCGTCGTCGGGGTCGAGCGCTGCACAGCACACAGAGCGAGCGGGGGGCTGTTGGCCGTTGGGATGGCAACGTCGCATTGCAGCGTTGGGGGGGCTTGCGGTCGATGCCGTTGGGGCGGCAATGGCGCGCGCGGCGCGCGTCTGCACCCCCGGGAGAGAGAGAGGCAGGCGGGCATGCCGGGAGAGGCAGCGCCACGCGTTTTCACGTGGAGGCGAGGGCAGCGTGGGTTGAGTTTTGTTGGAAAATAGGGTTTTAACAAGTTTTTCGTTGGTATTGCGGTTTTTACTGAGTTTACATTTTACGTGTTGGTTGTTTTAATCAGTGTATTTTCGAGATTTAAGAGAAATTTTGATTTATCTTTTTACTTTATAATTAAAGGTTTCGGTTTCTTTGAATTTATGACTTGATATTATTACTTTTTGTTTCTAACGATAACCCAATATTCCATTACGAAACAGCTCAACCTCCCTCATTCATCGTCTCGCCCGTGCACTTCGAATCCATCACACTCGCGACATAATTCATCATACTGCATCTGGCTTGTTTCATTTTTCGCTAAACAATTCTCCATCATATCGCCTCCATCATTCTTCATTCTCCATACGCGAAATAAACGCAGGCGCGCGAACGATCGTGACCATCAAAAAACCCTCGTCTCACAACTTCACGTCTCAACAACTTTTTAAAATACATTCATCGTATCATCTTCAACCCCATTCATTAAAAAAAAAGAATCATCCACTCTTTCACCCCCATCATCTCACTAAAAACCATCTAATCATTTCGACTTTTCACCCTGCCACCACCAGCTGAAAAGAAAAGAAAAAAAAAATCGAAAACCACACGATTCTCCCACTCTCATCGTACACATCCGCAGCATCGCGCTCTCACCCAGCCTCCCGCGACCGTCGGCCTCTCTTTCACCCCCTCGTCTCTCTTACCCTCCCTCGTGCTTGCCGGTTTGCAGTAGATCGATAAGCAGCCGCCGCTGCCGCGATGTACGCGCGTAGGCGCTCTCGTTCCCCTCGCTCCGCCAGCCGACAGTCAGAGAGAGGGATGAAAAAAAGTGAGAAGGGAGGCAAGAGCGAGAAAAAAGATTCTGAGCGCTCGGCCTCGGCGTGTATTATATACGTGTGTGGAAGAACGCGGTCGCGATATTTCGTAGAGGGAGAAAGAGAGAGAGTTGCTTGACCGCCAGCGCGCGCGCTCCAGATTTTGAGAATGGAAGAAGAGAGAGAGAGAGAAAAAAGAGTGAGAGCACAGCTGCCGTTTTTGGGGCCGAGAACGGCTGGTTGTTTTTTACGCAGTCGCGGCCGTGGATTTAGGTTTCGCGATTTTAATTGTTAGAAGATCGTGACGAATGTACCGAAAGTATACTCTTTCCTAACTAGTTTTATATATTACCGGGTGTTAGGAAAGATTATATTATTACATACGTAGCATTTTATATACGCATCCGAGGTTATATTTGCGCGCCGCATCAAGGAAAAATTAGGCGCTCGAGCGAAACTATTTCACGAAGTCAATGCACCGCGCGCGGCCTCTTATAAAACTTCCACCAACAAGAGAGGCGACTTTAACGACTCGTCGTTCTCCGCGCGCAGAGCGAATTCGCGAAATTTAAAATTCAATTTGCGAGCAGCGCGACTACTTTTATTCCATCTTCAAATGGATTTCTTTATTACGCGAGCGCTGACTTTCTATCTCTATCTGACATCGAAAAAATTCGATAAATAGAGAGACAACTTTCGCGGCCCGCAACACAAATCTCCATAATTGTCTCGCGACTTCTGCCGCTCGCACGACAAAAAATGGGCTTGGCGCGAGTTCCGAAAAATTTTCCTACTTTGCCGAGCGAGACTGGGGAGAAAGAAAAAAGTTGAGTGTGTGTGTGTGTAAGAGCGAGCGAGAGGAGGGAATTGGTGTCACCGAGTTCAGCGCTACTATTCATAAGCAGTGCATAAAGTATTCATTAGTGCGTTATATTTACGAACTCACTCTTTCTCTATCTCTCGAAATAATAGTGTTTTCGAGACACTATTTTCCGTATCTAAAAATAGACCGACATCTTTCTCGAACCGAGACGGAGAGAGCTTTTCGATCGATACTCGGAAAATCTTCTGAAACTCCGAATTTTTTTCGTATCTCACAGCTCTCACTCCAGTCTATTCCTCCCTTCTCACACTCATGCTCATTCCCCTACATCATCATCACCTCCGCACCATACCACCAAAAAACCCTCTCACACGCGCCCCGTGTCAATTAAAATCTTCCGCGTCGCGCATCCCCCCGGCATTAACAGCGACAACAACAACTGCAGCAGTAACAACAACAAGAATCAGTCCCCCGTTTAATCGCATTTCGCTCGTTTCTCTCTCTAAAAAGAGCTCGCGACTGTTCTCTCTCTCCCTCCGTCTTCGTCGCGTGCCGGTCGATAGTCGCGCCGGCGGAGACGCGGCGACGCCCTGCTGCTGCTGCTGCTGCCGGTGGTGGTGGCGGCAGCCGCCTCCCCTCTATATATACAGCACACGCGAGGGTGAGAGAGAGAGAGAAGTGAAGAGAGGTTCTCAACCTCGGGCCACAGCGCGCGAGGTGTCATTGATCTGCCGCCACTGCCGCCGGTTAACGCCGCGCTCTGCTGAGGTGCGGCAGATTTTTCTCGCGTTGTATAAGGGGCTTTTGGAAGATTTTCTTGTTGTTCTTTTATGGCTAGGGTGTAATGGTGTTGATGACGATTTAAGAAGGGGCTTTTCGCGCGCTGAGAGAAAGAGTGAAATTTCAGTATGATGGGATTTTCGCTTTGGCGAGTAGGGGAATGAAATTGTACACCACTGTGTATGTGCGCGGGGGTGAGCTAGTCCGTTGTAAAAGGATGACTATTTGCGATGGTATATATATTGCTCTCGCTCTTTAGAGTGGACTCGAAATTCTCTGGAGCTCTTGTGGATGAATCAAGACCTATATGTATTCGTCATATATATGTGTGTGTATTTGCATTGTCTATTGTGTCGTATTATTATTACAAAACTTTAGTTTGTACGAATCGGCAAAACCATATTTGTACGTGCTTTCTCATCGGAAAATATGTGCAGAAAATTTTTATTTCGAAATTTAACACTGTTCAGAGCAGTTTAAAATGTTCCGGGGGGAACAATTTAAATCTGCTCTGATTCAGTATAATATATACGCAGATTATTCTCATTTAATAATCCATTTCATGTATCATTATCACACCCTCATTTTCATCATCTCACACACTTAAAACTCACTCTCGTCAAGCTCATTCTTCGCATTATACATCCAACCTCATCTCACCACCACCACCATTCTAGAATCCGCTAGGTACACACGCATACATAAAGGGTGAGAGAGAGAGAGAATTTCAATTAGAGCACGCACACCTCGCCGAAACATCGCGCGCGCGCGACTCCCGAGAGCTCGTTTCAATCCCCCCTCCCCACTTTTGGTGCTATGATAAGTACGCAATCAACCTGTTTGTCATTATTATATATACCTCGTCGTCGTACGAGTAGAACGTGCAATAATTGAAACGAGCTTCGGCTTCGCGCTCGGTAACCATTGAAATTCTAATAAGGCGGACTTCTGTCTCTGCGCGCGCGCGCGCCAGTGAGTGAGACTATGTACACGTGGCGCGCGTTTGCGATCAATAATCGAGAATGAGAGCGTTACATTCGCGTATAGCGCGCGGATTCTCGTGCCCGCGTGAGGGGAAAATTGCTTCATCGAATGAAAAAATAGATCCAGAAATCCATCGACCTGAGGCGACGGCGGCGGTGATGGTTATTATAATGCATACACGTGCGCGCTGGCGCTGTGTCAACGGCGCCTAGGTGGTAATTGATTGCGCGCCGAGTGACGGAACACTGTAATTCCTCTTTTTCTTCCTCCGTTGGCTCTTGTAATTAAAATTATGGTTATCCAAGTGTGTGTAATCTTGGTAAATTGAATGATAATTTGTACATGCGTTTAACATTAATCTATTTAGATTAATGTATACCGATCGGTCGGTTTTTCTGGATACTTGATTAAAGAGATAGTTTGATTACATTATCGAGTAACTGTATAAACTTTAATAAGAAAAAAAAAACGAATTTCTATTTCATTGGCACTTGGTTGGCAATTAATTGACGTTCTCGTTCTTTCGACAGAGAGAGCCAAAGTGGCACACGGTGTCGCATCGCGCTGCCAGTTACACGATGTGTCGAATAAAAAGTTCGCTCGTGTAACAACGACGTCACAAAGGGAGACGCGCGCGCGCGCCACGAAAAAGAATACCAAGCGTACTCGGTTCGGATAAAGCGAATGAAATTCCTGCTGCATTTTTGTTGCGAAACAAAAATTAAATGCGCGAGCCGCACTGTAGGCGATCGATGATGGAAAAACCAATATGTACGGTCTGCTCTTTCGATGAGAAAATGGAGAGAATTCGGAAGAGTGAATTGAAATAAAGAAAAAAGAATAGGCAAAAGTAACATTATACACGTAGTTGCGATAAGAGATTATTTAATTTTCTACGTTTTTCTGTGAATTGTAAAATGCTCAAAAATAAGGGAATAAAGTAATTGATCGCGTTGGTTGCTCGACATTAATCGTTGTCCGACAGACGGTGGAATTCGTGTAATGTGTAAAAATAACGCTCCGCGCCTTCGGTAGCTCGTAAGTTTTTCTATTTTCTTAAAACCCATTGGAAGGATTTTCAAGTGAAAGAAAAAAAAATGTGTCGTGATATGTGTTGTTTCCTGTCATCGCAAGAGTAAATAAAACAAAAAAAAAAATGAATCGTGCAAAATATGTTTGATGGCTAATGAAAGCGCGCTTTCGCACACATCTTCAAGATTGAAAAAGTCTATAAGGAAAGAATCACGCGGAGCTAGGGAATTTCGGGGGGTGGGATGGGGAAAATGAGAAAGAAATAACTAAAGTCGATTTCCCGGTGAAAAAAAAGTCGATTTTCATCCAGTCTTCCCAAGGAGAAAATGAGAATTTAGGTTTATAAATAAAACACTTGATTCGAAGGGTAATTTTGGTATTAAGGGCTCTGAATAAAAAAAAAGAGAAAAGTATGCAGAGAAAGAAAGCGACAGAGAGAATGAAGAAAAAAAAATGCAAAAGTATTAAAGATAGAGTTTGTCGATCCGTGCGTATATTTTTCATGTCAACGGGAGAATGAATACTAAAAAAAAATAATACCTAAAAAATAAAGGAAATCGCTCGTCACATTGTCGATACCCTGTAAAACGAAGCGGAAGTGAGTCGCGAGCTCGAGAGAGAATGGTAACAGAGACACGCTGAACAGAAATACATAAATACATAAAGGAGAGAAAGCGAGAGAGAAAGAGTATCGCGTTATAGTTCGTAACGCAAAGTTGAGAGAGAAGGTAAATTTATGTGAGTGTGAGGTGCGCGAGGGGTGAGGAAGAGAGAGAGAAAAAAAATAATTTAAAAAATAAGAGAAAATGGACTTTTCAGGCGTGCGAAGAATCGCAGGGGAGGGGAGGATAGGAAGCGCGGGAGAATGAAGAGAGAGAAAGAGTGCATAAGAGAGCGAGAGAGAAAGAGAGAAAGAAAAAATTATTGATACAAAATATTAATACCTAAATGCCCGGTTTATTTTTATATTTATTTTTCGAACTATGAAACGTTAGAAAAGTTTAAAAGTAATATTAAATTTAAATATATATGATGTACATTATTATTACGATTATTATTATTATAATTATATTATAAATCTACGCTATATGCATAACATGATAATTATAAACAATATTGACGATAATATTTATATATCTACCTAACGTAAGACTTAAATATCAATGAATTATAATTGATGGTGGGAAAAAGTCGAGCCGTGGCTGGGTATATTTCCGACGTACGCGTAAACTCAACGTTAGTGCGTACAATTATAAGAGAATCTCGTGACAGACACACACACAGCATTCGTACTCGCGATTCGTGAATTTTTGGAGAATGAGAAACAGCCAATTTAGCGTTTAAAAAAAAAGAAAGAAAGAAAAACACACAGGAAGTAATTCGCGCAGGCATTTAAGAGGGGTACGAAGAAAGAGAAGAGATATATAGGTTTAAAAGAAACCCTGGTGTAATACTTTGGATGTAGTGTCATTAGCACCTAAGGAAGTCTCGCCTATATATAAAAAACGCAAAACAGAGAGAGCCGCTCAATCCGCAATTTCTTTCCGTTTCGCGATATGTTTGCAAACGAAAAACATTGAGCCAACACGTGCGCGCGCGATTGCATCGTCTCTTACCTTGAGAGTTTAGAACAAATAAACACAAGAGGGGAGGGTGTATAAGGAGCGAGCGCGAGTGGCTCTGTATAAGCGAACGATTCGAGCTAGACGTAGGAATCAGTATGTAGATTCTTGTAATTGAGTCTTAAGTGAGAGACGGGAGCTGGAAGCACATGGATCGCAATGTAGGGATATACGAGGAAAAGAAGAAAATAAAAGAAAGGAATAAAGAAAAAAACCTATAAACCTAAGATAACGATTCGTTATAAGTGATATGGCATACAAGTACATAATATATTCATAGTAAATATATAAATATATATTATATATTCATCGTTACTTTGTATATACATATATTTATACATACGTATATGCGCATAGCTTTTCGACTGATTATCGTAATGTGGATTGAAAAAAAATAAATAACGTAACGTGGAAATTTTCGGGAAAATAGGAAGCGTGCGCGGCAGGTCGAGCCGCGCGGACACGTGTATGATGTGAAAAGTCAATGTGTACGATCGCTCCGACGTAATTGTTGAAACGAGAAATGGAAAATCGTGAAACGGAAGTTATAGAGAGGGAGAAAGAGAAAGGGAGGAAGAACACAGTTCGAGATAATCGAAGAGCCTGAAACGGGACTTTAATCCGAATCTTATAATTATTGCCGAGGGGAGTTTCGTTGTATTTTGTAATTGTATCGTAATGAACCCATAATAGGTGAACAATAACAATAATGCGAAATTTATGAACGATGAAACTCCCGCTGGATTCGCGCCACCGAACCGCGCAGATGTGCGACTCTTACACACTGGCTGCTCGTCGTTTCGATCGCTGAGCAAAAAAAAAAAACGAATAAGGAGTTAAAACGAGAGAGGAGAATAAAATAACGTTCCCCTTTTGTCTAATAAAAGGTATATTTATTATATTGCGTATAATTATAGTTCGCTTAGCTTGAAAAAAATAAATGAACGAAAAAAAAAAAATTGACGGAGCAAAATACGAGAGGAATTAAGAATTCGGTACGAAATCGAGCGCTAGAGGGGCAAGGAACCAATAAATTTTGCGGCCCCTTCCGAAGTACGTAATGAAAATAAAAAAATAAAACGAAACCGTGTAACAAAAAAGTTGAAAAAAATTAACGCGTATCCCGGATAGAATGTCCTAGGCATGGATTCGGTCGTCCTAAAGCTTGGTAATTATTAAATTAAAAGAAAAAAAAAATAAGATGAATCAAAGTATTTTTGATAAAAACGCGCACGGGAGCGCGATAATCGCGGGGGATTGTGAATTATTAAAATAATGAGATAAAAGTAATGTAAAATTTAATTAACTGTAAAAAAAAATAAGAATTCGTCGTCCATTGTAAATGGGCCGAGATCGAAAAGCTTCGAAGCGATGAGTGGGCAAAGAGTGAAACGATTCAGACTGAGCAAGTCAAAAAAAAAACAAGAAAAAAAATAATAAATAACGTGACAGAGATGAAACGATGAAACAAAGCATTTTTTAAAGCAGGCTAATCCAAAAGAATCCTGTCGAAAAAAAAGAGAGAATCAGAGCTCGAAATGGGGAAACGAAAAAACACAAACAGTGTAATACATACCCCGAGGTAGATTTCCGAACATATATTCTTAAAATAAAAAATCGCATGCATTTCTCGTGAATCTCGTTAAAAAAAGATGCATTTTTTAATAAGGCCTAAAGAGAACACACAACGCGCAATACAAAAAAAAAAAAAAATATACACACGCATCTACACACGCGCAAACCGCGTGACGTGGTGTGTCTCACGTGCGGTACGACAAAATGAATACGAACACAATTACAATCACAATCACACGAAAAAAAAAAAAATCGATAAACATCATGGAGAAAGAGGAAAATATAGGTATTTATATATTAAGAAGGTTATGTACGAGTAAACTGTATATCTATATTTATAAATGCATAACGCTAATCCATGGTTTTTATGTAGGACGTAATCTCGTGTATCTAGTTAAGGTCTACTCGTATAGGACCCAGCTGCAAAATGAGAGAAAGAGAGAAAGAGCGAGAGAGAAAAGGATGATGAATTACCAGGATTCCTCAATCATTCTAGTCTTAATGAACCGATCCTCGTCATTAACGTTTTATTGAAACAACACCCCAAACGACACACATTTACACACAACCCTTACTCTGACACGTTCGATCGTCAGGACAAGTGTACTCTAGACGTTTCATCCTGCATTCGACTCTTACAATCAAAATGTCACGACCCTAGAATACACTTCTCCGTACACTTATACCTCTATAATGCACACGCGAGTAAAAAACGTTTTAGACGCTCATGTTTTCTCATCGCAATGAAAGAATCATAAAAATAAACGGATAAGAATAATAATTATTCTTATAACAATTTTTATAAAAATTCTTATAAGAATCATCCGCGCTTAAAACCTTTTTTTCACCGAGCGTGAAGAGAGCGACACATTGTAAACACACGTACACACGATATTACATACATCCATGAATTTCCTATACGAGATAAACAAAGCGAAACGTTCCCGTGTTCCCTCGATATTTCACGATACAAAAAGTAACAAAAAAAAAGGAAAGAAAATAAATGCGACACTCGCGCGTCTTCAATACGGAATTTCAAAGCAATAAGTAAGAATGAAAAAACCTACTTAAGAGTATTTAGGCGTGTATCGGCGATTGAGTGTGAGAGTGAGTGCAAAAAATGCCGAATGTGTGATACCGATGGACCGAAGAAGTTTGATTAAAACACAAAAAAAGAAACAAACAAATGCAAAAGGACAGAAGTATAATAACAATTACTGTGTGAACCTCGATTTTTTTATATTCTTGCACGGTGTTCCCGCTGTAGTCGCGAGTGATATATACATATATATGATATATATGAGAGAGAGAGAATAAAGTGTGCGAAGAGATGCTTCTGTGAGTGTGTGAGAGAGAGCGAGAGAGATGACGTCATCATCGAACCGAATCACCGAAATCACAAAAAAAATAACAGAGAATCACAGGAAAAAAAAGATACCACGAGCGATATATAGAGTATGCGTAGGCGGATGAATATATAAAATTTAATAAATATATATATATAAATATTATATTATATATGAACGCGATTGATTATCGTGCCCCCTTCCGATCCTTCGAAGAAAAGAAACCCCGTATTCGATACTGTCGCATCGCATCAACCTCTAAGTCTGACGTTAAAAAAAAAAATAATGAGTATAAAAAAAAAAATTAAATAAGTAAATAAATAAAAAATAAAAAAATGGTCATTATGTAAAACGATGTTATACGTTAATATATTGTCAACATATTAATTATATTGGACATATATATACGACCTTTATATGAAATATAATTAATATCTCTCTGTATTAACATACCACACACCACACATGTGCGAGTATATTGTGGACAGGAAAAAAATAATTGAGAGAAAGCTGAGAGAGAAAGAGAGAAAATTAAGAGTATAGGTACGATAGTAAGTAATCCATAAGTATATTTGCGTGTAACGTTGGTGTCATTGTAATTTTACGAATCCCGATTTTTCTGTTCCTTTCTTCTCGCGACCTCGGCGCGCGACTTTCTCGTAATTTTTCTCTCTCCTCCCCGCTCCTCCTCGCCCATATCCTCGGCCAAAATACATGTACGTCTGTCTGTTCTCATATGAAATTCCACTCGTTCCTTCTTCTGTGTTCACCTTCATCCAATATTGTAATTCAAGAAAGAGAGAGAGAAATAGGGGAGAGAGGAAAAGAGAGGCGAGAAAGGACGAATCGCGTCGAGCATACTTTCCGCATTATTGATATTATTACGATTATTATTATTATACATCTTCGACTCGCCCCGCGCGCACGCGATTATCGAGAATTCGTAATAATGATGACATATGCCGAAAATATATTTATAACGAAACGCAGCTCTGGCAAGAAATATCTCCTTGATTTCCATCATTGACTGGTCAATTTTTCGATGAGGCTCTATAGTGCTTTTGTATTGTGTTATAATGGATTATGGACACGTTACGATGAGACTTTATATATAATATGAGTATCATATACTGCTGTGCTTTAGATTTATCGTATAAATATATATTAAAATTAAAATATATTTATATATATTAAAATTAATTTTTTATTTACAAAGCAATAAAATAAAAATAATTTGAAAATTTATATCCTTGGTTTTTTATTTATTCTTATAATACATATTATGATTGCCGCACTACATACATTTCATTTCATGTTCACATTATCATTTCGTTTCCTTTTTTCTCTGATTTTTCGTTTTCTTTATCATTTTTCTCGCGCGAATGCGTTTCGGAGAAGTCGAAAAGCTATCGCCGCTGTTGCTACGCTGCCTAATCGAATAAAGCGAGGCAGAGAGTGAGAGAGAATGAGACGCAGCCGCAATTTCACGTTCGTTTTGTCTCCTTATTTCTCATTCATCGCCGAACAAGCGCCGAGAGCCGACGGAAGCCTGAAAAGCCAGCGGAAAATCACGTGAATTGGAAGCTCGATAAGAAAGGCGAGAAAGAGAGTGAAAAAAAGAGAGCGAGAGCGAAGATTCCTTTTCTCCCCCCGTGAAAAGCTCGTCGTACGGCTCGCGCTTGCACAAAACGTCTCCTCCTTCTCTCTTATTCCATTTTTTCTCCTCCCCGGCATCCGCGAACGCGTGACAACGTCGCGGATGACGACGAAGCTCCACGGTGTATAATAAGGAAACAATGCGCATATTGAAAAAAAAAACGGACGAAGCGCAAATAAAGTCCGCCTCTGTCTCTAAGCACAAAAAAACTAAAGCAATATCCGTGCGAATATCGATCGCGCGCCGAGGCTACGTCGCAATAAACGCCTGATGCACGGACGAATCCGACGCGCTTTTAACGAAAATGAAAGAAAATCGAAATAAAAAATAAAACGGAAAATGCGATTGTATAGAGGAAGCTTCTGTCGCGAAGGATGAGGATACTTTCGATCTCATGTTGTTGTTACAAAAAATGTTGTTGCATGGAAAGGCATAAAAAAGTAAAATAATAATGAAATGAGTTGATTTTTGTGTGAGGCCATATCAAAGCTTTCTGTGATTTACGAAGACTGATCTCGTCTCTTGTCTGTAAGGGAAAGTACGTACCGATCGAAAGAAAAAAAAAATTGACGATGAATTAAAAAAAAAAGTAAAGAAAATGAAACGATGGCGGTAAAAAGTTATACGCGGGGAACGGCATTGACATCGCGACAGCATCGAAGCTTCCTTTTCTAATCGTCGCGCGTTTACTCGCTCGTGAAAGGATAAGAGAGAAGAAAAAAAAGCACAACAAATGTTCATTTAGCACTTTATATATTAATTTTCACAACGGATAGTCAGTACATTTATACATTTTCAATATTCATAATGTTTATGCATCATGTAACAATCGTTCATTCGTTGAAACACTTGATCGTGCTGGAGACGTTTTGCAGGTCGGCGACGACCTTGTTTCACGTTTCTGTCTCCCACGTAACGCGTGACGTCGCGGTTACGACGCTCGAAGTATGGCTGTAACAAAAAAAAAGAAAGAATAAAGAGAACTATACTGTATACTATTATATTTGTGACAAAGCGAAACAAAAAGAAGAAGAAATTATATACATATATATATTTATGAAGACGAAGGCAAATGAAGCTATAAAGAAACTACAAAGATTTATCCTCCAAATGACTATTATATTGTAAAATGCATATTATAGAGTATCATACACATAACATGCACCATGTAATAATTTTCGACTTTGTAACCGATTGCGTCACGCGCTGCGGCGACGACTCACGTAAGGGAGGAGACGAGGAAATTTCCGCGGCCATTGTACTTCATAACGGCGATAACGAGGAATCGAAGGGGGGAGAAAAATCGGGATGGCGCTTCGCATCGATTTCTCCTCACTATATAACCCGAAAGAGGGAGAAAAGGGCAGACAGACATACACACGAGAGAGGAAGAAAGAAAGGTCGGGTCCGTTCAGGCTCATTCGATTTCCGCGACGCGCGGTCATCGCCATCGCCGCGCAACTTCCGGCGATGTCCCTCGGAAGCTCACCCCTTTTATATTCAGTCAATGTCCACGATCCGCGACCATACCTACCCCTGCCGAATGCCTCTTTTCTTCCATCGTCACGTGTCTGTGTGTGTATATCGTCCACTCGCAAAAGGCAAACACCGACAATCGAGTGTGTAGATGCGTCGGTTATAATTACAGCGGGCGAGGGTGACGAACAGTAAAGGATATAACGATGTATCGAAACGCGGATTATACGACTATATACTTTGTGGCCGGTCGATGCAATGAACGCATAGGTACGATATAATAAGATATATAGAAATGACGAATCGGTGATATTACTGAAGAAACTTTGTACGAGATTTCACATATACTATATATACGCGTACGATAAACGCGAGTATAACAGCCGCACACGCACAACCATCACCTTACCACATACCTCAAGGAACCTTATACGCGCTCATTTATCAGCCCACCCC
The DNA here is from genome assembly GCA_900474315.1 of Torymus auratus. Lineage (NCBI taxonomy): Eukaryota > Metazoa > Arthropoda > Insecta > Hymenoptera > Torymidae > Torymus > Torymus auratus. Next base: position 98,727 of record UXGD01000079.1, read on the forward strand.
TCTTATTATTACCTACGCTTCCTCCCACGATCACCAACCGCACTTACGCATGCGTATATGGAGACGGCCACGAGGCTCCCTAATGCGCGCGTGTGCATCCTAATCGAAATAGAGAGAGTGAGATCCCAAACAACTCGCACGCATACCGGCAAAGGCAAACACGACGGGCCGATCAATCATTCGAATACACTCCGCGATATTAATCATTAAGGAGATCGTGATGGACACTGGTGGGGGATTAACGAAGGAACGAGTGGCGACGGGAACTTTCGTTAGAGATACTATGGAGGCCCGGTGGGCGGGGTGAGTGACCGGTGGAGGTTTTTGTTCCGGGGCGGCGGCAGGGAGCTTGCAGCTTAGCACGGTTGAGATTGTTTTTTTTTGTCTTTATTTTATGATTTGAGTCTTGTTAAATTACATTTCTTTAATTGATATTATGCTAACGTTTTTTGTTCGCGTATTTTAAGTAAGAAGCAGTTTATCATTTTTCGAAGGATTAAACTTTACGAGATATTTTTCATTTTATTCTCAGTCTACGACGGAAAAATTTCAAATTCACTCGATTCTTATATACTTTGTTTGTATACGAAATTTCGAGACACGTAAAATATGGAAAAGAATCTTTGTGGAAGTCACGCGGGGATCAAAAGCTCAAACGTAAAAGGCTCGTATGAGGGAAAAGTCCCTGTGCCGTCAAACGAGGTGTATTAGCATAGCAAAAGGATATTATACATTACCGTGCGGTAGAAGACGCACGCGCGTGGCTCGAAAGTCCGACTCCAATAATATAATCCATTAGAATAAGAAGTACATAGTGTAAACTAAACGATGTATAAAAATCGGTAACAGACGGTTTAAGAGAAGCTCGAATACGATTCCGAAATTCGATGTCTGTTTAGCGAGGTAAGAGCGAGAGAGAGATGCAGCATGAAAAAGCTATGTAGACTAACGAGTGGCAGAGAGAATTGCATTTAGTAAGATAGAGCGTAAGCTGTATAAGAAGGCAGATTAAATTAAACAAAAGTCGGTGTCTATTTAACGGATGTTGTAAGGCTCGAGAATGTGACGGAGTGGGATAGGTTCGAGATATATGAGATATTCTATTATATACGATATGATGAATATTTATGTAAGAAAACGAAGTCGAAGCGAACTATATAATGACGAAAACCTTAATCTTATTAGACGAGTGTATCGCTGGCAAAAAGAGCGCAAGAAAGAGAGAGACAGATTCAGAATTACGGTAGATGGAAGAAGCAGCTGTAGCGCGTATAGCGAAAAGAAAGAAATAAAAAATGCAAAAAAAAAGAAATTAACAGAGAGAATAAATCTAGTTTTGGATGATATTTGATTACGCGCGACACTCGGGAACGCGTTTCTCGCTTTTTTCCGCGTTCTACCCGCGTTGGAAGAAAAAAAGCGTACACGGAGAAATGGCAATGATCGATGAGATCGACGACGCGGACGAGGCGAATTACACGAGCGCGCGACAAAATTGTAATCGCATTCTCGCGACATTGCGTTTTAAACGTATATAGGTATATATACATAAAAAAGCGAGAAAAGACTCTCGGTTAAGCCGAGATTACCCATTGGAGGGAGGGGAAAAAAGTTTACCCGCGCGCTTTCGAGCTTCCAATCATCGGCTTCGCGCTCGGACGCTAAACAGCTATACACTCGGAAAATCCGAGACGGAAAAAGCTAAGAAAAAAAAGCGAGAGAGAGAGAGAGAATTTATAAAACCTGCGCGCTCGATTGAAAAGCGGAGAACTGCGGGAAAATTTAAAAATAAAAAAAAGTATGCCAAAGGTGTACGAACCCGTGATTTTATAATTGCACGCTGCGGGAAAACGGAAAAGTTCTTCGCGAGGGTAAGAGAGGGGGAGAGAAAAAGCGAGCGCATTGAAAGCCTCGCGTTCGATGAAAATTTCCAGGCTGCAACCGCGACGGCGGCCTCATTAAATTCGCTCTAACGCGCTCGATCGCAAATTGCGTCTCGTCGGCCCCCTTCTCTCTCTCCCTTTTTTTTCGCGCAGTGGTTCTCTCTTTCTCGCTCGTTCGCTCTTTGTCGAACCCTCGAGAAATTCGCGCGGGCGACGCCCGTTTCAGACGATTTGCCCGACTTTTAATTAATTCCGCCGTTTCTTTTTTGTTTTTCGAATGGTGATCTTTGAGTTCCTTGATTTTGTTTGCATCCGCAGTATATGATGCTTTTATTAATGTATTTTTTAACTTACTTAAATATAGATCTTTGCTCTTTCAGTTCTTTTTCGTATTCTCAAGAAAATTATTTACATGTATATTTTATATTAGAGTAAATCGAGCAAATCAGCTGAAATGAAATCGTTCCACAACGTTGATGAAAGAAACATTATTAAACAATATAACGAATCGGAAAAAGAAGACTTAAGACTCGATCGCCTCATATTCATTCATAATTATACGCGTGAAACGCGTCATCTCATCCTGGTTGATCCATAACTATAACCATTGAGCGTCATCGTCGTCATTGAAATTTCCCCCATACCCATATTTCTCAATTACCATGACTTTAAGTGTGTCGTGTGTTATCATAAAAAAAATTAAGAAGTAAAGGAAAAAAAATCTGAACAAACCCTTGGTATCGGTTGGGATTCGCGTTTTTTCATCATTCAACGTCTCGCCTAGACTTGTAAGCAGTCTCCTTTTAGCGCATTAGAATTAAAACTTTACTCGAAGGTAATTTTAAACAAAACAGAAATCAACGTGAAGAAGGGATAACGTTAAAGGATCTTAGGAATTTTTCGAATTTTTGGACTAGCCGAGAACACGCAGAAAAATTTTAGAACAGTAGGAATTATAAACTATTTCGGGGATGATATATTAACGAGGATATATTATAGAGAGAAAAAAGGTGTTGTTTCGAGTTTGCTTTTTCGTTGAGCATGACCTCTACTCTTTGTAACTGACGAAAAGCGTGGGCGAAGGGAAGGACTTTTGGGATGTGAATAAGGCAGAGAGAGAGAGAGAGAGCTTCGATCCGAAGCAAAGACGTAGGGAGAATATAAAAGCAATGGTGCTCAACTTCGCGTATTCTCATCTGACTATATTCGATTTTTGAAGTAAAACGAGAAAAAATGAACAAAAAACAAAGAGGGCCGATACGAAAGATTTTTTAATTAAAAAAACACAGTTTTTAAAGTAATAAAAAAAATATAAGATATTTATTTTTCACTACGATTTTAAAGCTAAGTAAATAACGAGTAACTTATACGAGTTTAAAAGTCGTTATACCGATATTTAAAAAAAAAGAGAGAGAAATAAAGCGAAACGAAGCAAATTGTCAGTGAGTCTGAGGGAAGAGATAATTAAAGGAAACAAATTATTCAAACACACTCATGAACGTGGTGCCAAAGACACGCTTTTTCTTCTTAACATAAATATTCCTATCCTAAATGTTCATTATTCAGAGGAAAGATAAAAAAAATTTAATCTATAGATGACACTCTATCTACTTAAGAGTCGTAACGCTGGTAAAAAGAGAAAAAAAATTAATAAGAAATATTTAAGAAAAAAATAAAATTAAGAGAAGCCTCGACTTAGTCGATCGACTGATGACATCGTTTTAAAAAATAGTCTATATATATAATCGTGTCGAACATCCGTGGACCTTCCGCTCGCCTCTGCCACGCATAGAACCCAGAGAAAAAAGAGAAAGAAATTATCGAAACGACAGAGTAATCGCGTAGTATCTCTTCATTGGCAAATTGAAACCGAATATGGGAAAATGCGCGAAGGCGGACGGGTGAAGGTCTGACGTTTCGTTTTCTACATAGTGATATACATAGGCCGCGCGCAGCTTTTAGAGCTCGCGCATCAAAAGGTTTTCAAAACAAATAAAAAAGGTAAATTGTGCAATCGACATCGTAAATATATATATATATGTAGCGGCAGGCTCGATCGATCTCCTCGGAAGCGCATCGTTTTTGCAAATGAGTAAACAAAAAAAGAAGCAATCTTCAATAAAAAAAGATGGTAATATAATTTAAGTTTGATACAAGCATTCGATGCCTATATCGTAATGGTTTTACAAAATATATAGGTATAATACTTGAAAAGAAAATTTTTCTTCTCGGGATGACTCTTGCACGCGCTGTACCTACCATCTTCGTCATCAACAATCAAGAAAACTGATCACGCGCATAACCAATAATCGCATATAACACGCACAATACATCCGCGCAGCTCTATACATGCATCGAAGGCGAGTAAAGATAAAAAAATTTATTTTTTTACGACACTCCCGATAATCTCTCATTGTATTCCGACGAACGAACAGAAAAAAAAGATAAAAATAAAAATAAAGAATCACACGTATAAACAAATAAAACACGAAAAGTCAAAGCACTGCATCGCATACACAAGTTTGACTAGCCGATCAAACATTCATGCATACGAATATAACGACATCGAGAATATAAATGCCGCGTTGTGTGTATACAATAACGAATGAATGAAAAATGAAAAATAAAAATGAACAGCGATTGTGAACGTCGCCCGAGAGCTCTGTTATCAAGCGCGATGCGTCGTGGAGATCGAGACGAGCTGCGGTAAATAATAATTAATCGAAGAAACATCTCGTTGTAGTTGTGAGAGATTAAAATGAGCGAGAGAGAGAGAAGGGTGTGATGTGCGTTCGATGAATTCAATGCTTCACTTTTGTAATACCGTAAAAACGTTGCCAGTCGACTGTGTGTTGGTAGCATCGATTCGGCTTTTCGTGGAAATGCCGAAGAAAAATATATTTATTTGTCGATTCGTTTGTTACGTTCGTTGAAAATAAAATATTGGAATTAGTAGAATCGGTAATATTTTTTCAATATATTTTTTACTTTTGATTGTTAATAAGAAGTATTATGAACATTTTCGAACGATTACGTGAAAACTTCTTTCCAATTGATAAACGTTATATCATATTTTGTTACATCATTTTTAAACTCTGTAAAGACGTCACACAATGTTACATGTGATCACATTTTTGACGGTGTTACTGAAGCAAGCGTTAATCCACATGCAATTACTATACATAACGCTAGTCAGTCGGGCATTTTGTGCTCAACTGGTCAGGAATAATGGCGAGAGCGCGGAACGTCCCGTTTCTTTATTTTCTATTCTGTTGTTTATCTCCGTGAAAAGGAAGAAATCGAAGGCATTTAAAATACAAAGAGAAGTGAATGGGTGCACTCGAGGCGCATCGTCGTCGTCGTCGTCCCTCTATAATTCACACTTATTCGCATAAATACGCCTCGATAAATCTCGAGTGCGCCCGAGCGTTTCGATAGAAGTATAAGAAGTAAAGAGATTAATATGTACACAGACAGACACACACGTATATTATACACTCGTACATTAAACACGGGCGCGTTCATATTTTCACGTGCGCTCGAGAGGCGAACGAACGGATCGCGCGTATCATCGCGAGCTTTTGCGTTTTTGCACTGCATTCTATCACAGCAATAATTCGGTCCTACGTGCGATCGAAGACAATATTAATTTAACGTGACATATTCTTCGTTAACGATTTTACATTATATTATTCTTCGAACGAGAAGTGATGTATAGCGATGAAGTTTGTTCGCCTTGCGTCGAGTGAACGGATGCGTCGGACTCGTTAGACTGAATTAGCGAAATCGAACCGTAAAGAAAAAAATAAAAATAAAAATAAATAAAAATAAAAAAGTATTTAAGTGACGCGTCGCAAAGTACGATATTTTCCAAGGAATTTCGAGAGTATTTTGTTTGTGATAAATATATAATGTCGTGAAAGATGTTTGCATTTTTCGAATGGTTCCATTGTATACCGTACATACATGATTGTAGGCGGATTACAAAATGAAATAGAAGTGGCCGAGGAAGAGAGAGATGAAGAGAATAGATGTACTCGAGATTTTGTCATCACAATGATACGTATAATGTGTAAGTGTTCAAAGTGGTCGACGTACATATGGAGCATGCGAAGGAAAATGAACTTCTTTTTCAGACGAATAGAGAGAATAAAAAAAATAAGATTTTTCGTATGAACGCGTGAGTATGTGAGATTGAGAGTTTGCGTTATAATAAGAGATGAAAATAGAATGGAAAAAAACACAGCTAATCCCAATCTATCAGGGTTTCATGTATGTTTAACAATACGAAGAAATATATTATATATATATGAATAAATATAAATATAAATAAATAAAATAAATATATATATACATACATACACATTCACTTATATATGTATATATATTATGAAATACATTATATTAATAAATAATATCATATCTAAGATTTGCATTTATTTCCTACAATCACTATCATTCCTTTAATCGTTTCATTTCAAATCGTTTTACTGTTATTACATTATATGTTTATTTGTTATCTTTATTTCTAAAATAATAATACAATAAAATTATATGACATTAATGTAGAATTCATTTTTTCATTTGATTTTAATAAATATTATCTTCATAAACATGTAGTTAAAATCATAATATATTAGCTTTTTTATTTTACAAATTTACAGTAGAATAATTTTATTTTAACTTATTTTCTCAACTTTATTCTTCACGAATAAAAAAAAAGTTTATATATTTTGATTACTAGTAGTTTTACAATATCTTTATTTTCAAACGGATCAACAAACCACCGTATTCAATGAGTGGTAAGTAAAAGCTTTTATTATTATCGTAAAGTAAAATGTCATTAAAATAATTTAAAATTTTTAACTTAAATTTTAAAGCAATCCAATATATATATCAAAACGTATTCAAAATTAAGCATAATATAAATTTTTCCCTCAACCAAATCATTTTCTACAATCCCAATTTTTCCAAAATCTTTCAAACAAGTCCACTCAAGCTCCGATCAAAATGCCAGGCTATATACACTCACTTCGCCGCTCTATTCTATTATCAAACTTCCTTAAGAGAACCGCATCATCCCTTCGAACAGCACCCAGCCCGTAAACACATACCCGGAAAGCTCCACCCACGCTTCTCGCCGTCACCTGTCAAAACACACCGCTCGAAATCCCGCATCACGCGCCCATCGAAGCCAACCATCCTATATACACCCATCCCTCTCTTTACCTATACATACACTATATGCGCAACACACAACCATTGTCGCCTCGGGCGCTCGCAAATTCATTTTGGGCCTATTCACGGGGACGCTATGAATACATCCGTCTCTCTCCCGCCTGCGTCCCTATAATACACATATATATAGCAGCAGTAGTGGCAGCGCAACGGGCGTTCGCGTTTGCCCTTTGAGAACCGCTGGCAGCCCTCTCCCAGGGTGCAACAGACGCCCAGACGCGCGCGCTCAGCCCAGGGAAGGGCGAGAGCTCGGGGGGGTTCTCGCTCTCTCTATCTCTCTGTACATACAGTGTATACGTATAGTATAGAAAGAGAGAGAGGGAGAGAGTCGTGCAGTCTGGCTGGTGTGCGTGCAGTCGTGTATTTTTGAGCCCCGGCTAGCTGGTTATGTATGTGTGCGAGCGAGCGGGCGAGCGTCTGCGGCTATGGAGAAGGGCAGCGAAGGGAGGGCTAGTAGTGTAAGGGACGAGAGTGAACGCTCTTTCGCTCTCTTCCTGGCTGATTTCTTCCCCGAGAGGTTACGTGATGCCGATGCCTAATTGAGCTGGCCAATGATGACTGGGTGCGCTAGAAGCGTGCAGGGCTGAATTTTTTTACGAGAGATAGGCTGCGATCCGAGCGTATAATAATTGCTCTGGCGTGGTTGTTAGATCCCGTATAGGAATATTGGTTATCTTTGATCTCGTTTGAAATTCATGAGATGCGCGCTGCCCCACGTAAAAATACGTTATATAACGTAAGAGTCAAGGGTTAAATCGAAGCTGATGGCGTCCCAGGCGTAATATGATTTTCGCCGGGCTAAATATACCATTTAGACGCGTCCGCAACATCGAATTCTCGTTCTGTTTTGCCGTTCGTTCAACCCTGTGGTTTATTCACGCGTCCTGTCATTCGATATATATTTACGTTTAACTACGTATTCGATTGCATTTCAAACTTTTGAGTTTATTTTAGATATAGTTTGACATCCATCAAAATCCAAGCCTTCCTCTCGACTAGTCTGAAAATCCTTCAGGATATATTCCGTAAAATGTTATAATCGGAGTTCGCATCGATCGATCACGTCATAGCAAAAAACGAATATCCGCTGTAGCGCCAGATTACGCCAATTTCATTTCGCGACTTCCTGTACACGTATATTTATATAAAACGTAAACAGCGCAGCGAACGGTCATTGGCCTCTCGAACCTTCGGGTCATCCCAGAACGACCGGAACGATCCAACAGCATTAAAATCCATCCCGCATATACATATATATATATCCGCTCGAAACCAAACCAACTCATTCCAAACACAATTCCGAACAACTCTAATCACCGGCCGTTGCCCGCCTAAAAATGTTATTTGCATCCTCCCTCTGCAGTAGCAGCAGCAGCAGCAGCAGCTCCACCTCAATATCAATCCCAACTTTTTGAGACTCCCTCCCTTTCACCCATACATACATCCATGCACTCTCTACACACCCAGATACACACACATACATATAGAATCCCTCCGCTTCGGTCTGTCGGCGGTGCGAATCTCCGTCTGGCGCAACGAAACTTCTCTCTCTCCCGCGTTGTCACGGCAACGCTCGAACCCAGGAAACCCAGGCACACACACCCACACTCTCTCTCTCATTCTCGCGCCCATTCTCGCGCACCCACACACACACACACATCGCGCCGGCCGGCTCGGTTCATCCACCTCGCTCGCTCGCGAGGGAGAGAGCAGCAGCAGCAGCGTATCCCAGGCTCGCTGCTGCAGGGTGGCGGCGGTGGTGGTGGTGGTGCAGCGGGGTGAGCAGCAGCAGCCGCCCCACGCTCGCCGGGTATAACGACCGATAACGCCGGCCGGCTCCTGCCCCGCTGCTGCTTCTGCCTATCAATCGACCAGCATCCCTCGCGCTTATTCTTCGCCGACTTTCTTTTTCTCTTTTTAGCTTGAGCTGCTTTCTCTTTTTTGTTGGAGGAGGAAGGGGGATCAGTCGGAGATGTGGATTTTAGGGTGGAAAGTGGTAATGTTGGCTGTTTTAGCGGAGCTGGAGGATTTTTAGAGGGGGAGAGTGTGATGGATTGATGCGATGGATGGATTCAGAAGGATAAGAGAGGTGAGGCGAGATTTTACGAATGTTGCGGAGGTGATTATCGAGTTTGACGTTTCGGGATTGCTTTTGCAGGTTTCATTATAATACTACTGTTGTAAAAAAAGTTTTGTACATTAATTATGTATAGGGGAATGGAAATTCTGTTGTAGGGGTACTGTGGTATTGTCTAAAAGTTTGAGCTTTTGTTTTTGGAAAAGTTATAGTCAAAGTACTGCGAGTTTGGCATTAATAATCACTTTCGTAGAAGTATGTTTATTTATGTTATTATACATTTTCGATTTACCACCGGGGGACACACGTGCGCACTTTCGTAAACACTGCAACCTATTTCACCGGGAG
>UXGD01000080.1:0-107179 GCA_900474315.1 Torymus auratus
GGCCGAAAATGCCATATTTCCGTTTCGGAGCCGGGCGGGAATGAGGCACTTTCGGCCCGGTGTGAGGAAAAATCATTATTTAATGAAATAGTTTTCAGGAGGGTATATACTCTCCTTGTAAATAACTGTTATTTAAGTTGCCAATTCTGAATTTTTTTTTTTAAATTCCTGATATTTATTATTTCAACTGTAATTTACATCTGACAGTCATTTAACTGGAGTTATGATAAAATCATTGTAAAATAAAGTAATCTATAAATATATTATCGAACTGTTTTTTATCTTAAAGTGGTTTTTTATTTAACTTGCATTATCAAAGATGTACCAGCCAAAGTTTGTGATAATTGTAAATTAAATTTGATTAGAACACAATTGATTTACATATTTGTATGCTCTAAGAACTAAAATTATTATCCAAGTATGTGTTTCAAATTAGCTTACAGGCAAACATTCGATTCATTAATCAACAAACACAATTACGGTATACTCATTATCTTTGACCAATCGATTATACTTAACCCCGTTAAAGATGTTACAAGGATTTACAAACAACCTTTAAATCTGAAGTTTCTTAAACATTGATTGAAAGAAATCGCTTAAACTGTTTGTTCATATAATTACAATATATATTGAACATATACAGCATTTAACTTATACACATATTTAATTGTTAATAATGTCCATTTACTATATTTTAAGATTTTTTCAGGCAATTTTTCTCGTTGAATTTTTAGTCTCAACATTATACAGTTTAAAGACCACTCCGCTTTTTAAGCAAACAATAGCGTAATAATAAAATAAAACTCTAATCAAACACTAACTTCTCCAACTATTCCCAATTAAGTAACAACATTTTTTCTCGAAAGCATCTTCAAAGATGTTTCCACAGGTCAGAGGCACAACTCTTTCCTGGGCACATCATCCCGATTCAACAAGAAAGCGCAAAAATGGCACTTGACATGAATAGGTTCGTCGATGGTGCATTATTCGCTCACGCGGCTGTTTCATTATACGGACCGATATATTGGACGGCTGTGCCGTCAGCGCTTTTCAACCCCTGCGCGCGCGTGCGCTTGTCACGAAGAAGACGATGCGCTCGACACGCGCGGGGTATCGAACGTCCTTGACCCAGTTACCGGACACGACGACTACGTCGTAAACGCGTTCATATTATACGGGGATGAACACTGGCGAAGTTGCTCTGACGGGCGAGGGTGAAAGCCAGCGCATGTGGAAGAGCGTAAACAAGAGGACAGCGAGCACACGAGAACAAGCCCGCCAAGGGGCGGAGTGAAGTGCACGGGAAAGGAGAAAATGCGAGGGTGAAGGGTGAGTATAACGTGAAAATTTTTCGAGTTAAATATTTCAACATTATTTTGTTTAGGTCTTATTGTTTACTTAAGAGTGAAATAAAAAAATGTTCAAATAGTTCATTTGAAAATTTCTCAAGTTCATTGTAGAAGAATAATTGAGGAGTAGAAATATATGAAAATACTTTGTGGCCTGTAAAAATAAATTTTTAATCCAAAAATCGCCTAAATAACATGATGTCAATCCAAAACAGCGTTCTAGGTAAACAGGTTACTCGAACTAAAATGAGAGCTAGAATGCTGTGTCATTTAGGGCACTTTAATCTGCCACACAAAGGGATATAAGAGGACAACACACAAACAGTATAAAAATATCCTACCTCTATCACACACCAGTTTTATATTCTGATAATGTTCCAAATATGGTAGAAAAACATATTAAGTAGAAAGCATCACGCAAAAAAGTAATTAGAACTTTTTGAACAATAAAAACAACAAAATAAAATATTAGTACCGAAATAGCATGCCACAAAAATTCATAGCTTTATGTTTTGATCAATGACGTATGAAGTACTCCCGTATAAAATATATAGCTCAATCGCATCTATAAATGTCTCACGTAACTCCAATAATTTTGTGCAAATACTCTTAATGTACTACATATAATACCAAAAATGAAGCCAGTAACATTCAATCTTACACATGTAGTTGGCCAGAAAATCAGTTGAGCAAATAAGTTGCCCTGTAGCAAAAGCTCTTGGGCGCCTTATTGAGCTGACTCGCACAGAATGCTTAAACTTCATTCCACACACGCGAATGGCTGTGAAAGTACTTGAAGTTCTACTAGTTTGCAATTTCGTAAGTTTGTTCGATCAACCTTTTTAGCTGATAACTGTGTGAAGGCCGATGTTATCAGACTTACACGAGATATTTAAATCATTTCTTCATTCCCGTAGGAACAATTTAAAAAAAAGAATAGTATTGATTTTAGAGAAATGAGGTTGAATTTTTCAAAAGAAATAATTATTATGAGTTCCATGTGTTGCCTAGATGCATTAATAACAAGAAAATTAATATTGTTATTTTCAATTGACATCCAATTACAGAAGTTATTATAATTCAACGACTGATCACGATAAAGTTTATAGAGCACAATAAATTTTATAGTTAAATCAAACTCAATTAATTATATTTAATTCAATAATACCGAGACCTACTTAATTTCATAAAGTTCAGTTAATTATACTGTTAAGATAAAAATATGTCATATAAATTATCCTCCATTATAAATAAATAAGAAAAACTGTGTCGACAAAATATATCGTTCATTTTCAATACAACTCCTCACACAGTTAACGAAGCTTCGAGCGCAAAGCTCGAACCGTGTTTTAAGAGCGAGCGCAGAACATAGCTCCACGCGGAAATAAGAACGAGAGCGCGTCGTTTCAAGATAGGCGCTATAACATATAAGGGCTCGGCAGTGGCGCGACTCAAGAGAGCGTCAGCCGTCCATACATAGACACCCACCCACCCCTTTCTGGGTGTGTTCTCACTCTCCCTTCGTTTACCTGTGTACACCTCACATGCACACGTGGGTTCGGCGCACTAACCGACTCCCGAATAATCGATCGCGCTCGCATAGCAATCGGCGCTCCCACGCGCGCTCCCCTTTTTCTCACCTGCGCGTTCTGTTTTACACGAGCTGCACGCTGCTATGCATAATGAGGCGGTTTGGGTTCGCGACTCGCCGGATTATTACAGCGTGACGAAGCCGCGGCCGCACGTTGCCCTGGGATCTTTTAGCAAACAAGGCAATGTCGAGGTAGGTGCTATGCAGTGCCGTTGACTTTCGTGTAATGTGCGTATTGATTCTCCGGGACTCGTTAGGTATTTTAGCTGAAATCTCGTTACTGGATGGAGTGGAACTGTGAGTGGTTATTGACTTTTCACGTGTCGTGATAACATATATTATTCTGCCGAGGGTAAATAGATTTTTCCATTCACGAGTTTGAGTCAATGTATTAGATTTTAGGTGCATCGCACTTAGGTTTTGCGCGGAAAAGTTCTTTACTTTGTAGAGAACCGTCTAATATTGAATTGAATTTATTCATAGCGTAATATAAAGTATAATTGGCGAATATTACTTTTTGTTTGTAAATATCTTTACAAAGGTAAGGAAACTACTTTGAAGTCAAACAAGAGTTATTTGAAATAACAACCTAAAGAATGAAATACCATTTTACTTTTTAGTATATTTGAGTTATATAAGTGGACGTGTGCAAAGCATGCATTAACCATTTACTTAAAGTTACTCTAGACTTCGCCAAAGAGGAAGGAAATTTTTATAAAAAGTTTGCTTTACTTTAAAAATGTAATAAAAATATTGCTCATAGTCTGTCGTTAAATCTCCAATTAATGAAATTGACAGGCATTTAATTAAGAATTAGTTTTTGTAAAATTTCATACCCATAGTCCAAAGAAAACACATGAAAGAAGCATTTGTAAGTCACGAAATGCTTTGCGAATCTGATGTCACGAACGTCAACCAATAATTAACCGTACTCTCATCAACTTTATACGTACCTACACTTTGTATACAACGTAGTAGTAAAGCACAGTATTATTGACGAAAATTTACTAAAGGCGCGGGTAAAGCTCGTCTTTCATGGTCGCCGCTTAAGTGGCGTCATCGCACACGATGCACATTGTATACTTAGTCTAATTCCACGTGCTAGCCAGTCGCAATTTCAAGTCAGGGTTAGTACACGCGCGCACGGGTTCAATGTAAAGTCGACAGGGCAACTTAAAAGCGCAATCACGTACGATGATGCTGCTTATAGCCTTAATTTTAAAGGCAAAGTGACGATGTAATAATTCGTTGCGCTGAATGAAACAATAAAACTTTTTCATTATGGCGCTGAAACTTTGACTTTCATTTCTTCTGTAAGCTTCGGTTTGATAAATAAATGAACGTTGAATTTACAGTAATTTGATTTGTCGCTATGGAAACAATTTAAATCTATTTTAACTATAATTTTCAAGGTTCATTCTGTATTAATGAAATTACAAATTATATTATATACAGTTACAGTATATATTGATATATTTGAAAGCAATTTTAACTTTTATAATAATTTGATTTCTCGGAAACTTGTGGCACTACGTAGTAAATAACATTCTCGTCATTCCGCTGTCATTTATGTTTCACAGGCGATTGCGGAGTACTTACACGTGTGTATCAATGAACCATAACGTCATGAAACTTCAATACGCTAACTACCTACACATTCAATCGAGCCGTCGTTCATAGAAAACTACTCCCAACATTGCCAAAAATCATACCGCTTAACCCTCAACTACTACCACTACTCCTGTACATACATAATCCCATATAAGTGCGTGTCCAACCGCGCGCGAACTCATATAATAAGCCACTTAACTCAATCAACAGCCCATGAGCTCCCGTGCCGTTGCCGGCGCGTTGTCTCTCCCCATCGCATATCATCATCAGGCATGGTATCGTGACACCGGCTAATAAAGCCGCGACGAGCCCTGCCCCGGCGTCTCGCTCAATAACCCATATCACGGACCATCCCACCTTCATTCTACATACATATTATATACACATAGAAACAATCCACAAACGCATACATATATACACAATGCGATGGATGTCTGTATACCGGTCTCCGAATGCAGCAACAGATGAGTTGACGAGCATCGCTGCGGCGCGCGACTTTCGATCGCGCGCAAAATATAAAGTCAGACGTATAAGTACGCGCGGCGCGTGGAGGTGGGGCGCGCTAGCTCGCTCCCCCGCGGATGAAACGCTGCTGCACGCGCGCCTGCGGAATCAGCCGCGCGCAGTCAGTCTAGCCGTCGACCGCCGCCCAGGTGGTTCGTATACCCTACACACACAGATACCGAGCGGCGTTGGATGTACAGCGGACTGCCGTGTGTTCAAGTGCTGTTTCTCGAGTTCTGCTGGTGGTGATAACTCATAGATATATAGACAATACTGTGCGCCTAGGCAACAGGTGACCAGTGCTCTACTCTTTATCAAAAGTGTTAGTTTGCTTTGGTTTTTCTATGCTGCGTGATTTTCGGAGATTTCCGGTGGTACGCGTTTAATGAAACAGAGACGGCTACCGTGATATTTCCACCGCTTCAATTGCTATTTACAGCGCGAGTGTCATCAACTGGAAATAGCGTAGTTGTTGGATCTTGTTTTTCACTGGGGCGTGTGACATCATTTCTAAAAAGCTGTTCGAATCTAGTTTCCCGAGGCTGAAAGTGTGTTAAGCGCGTATCGTATTATCAGCGCGAGCATTGTGTTACATGTCTATATAGGTATATACCAATATTCCAGTGGGAGAGAAAAAAAAATGTCGGAGATAAAAATCTTCGACGGAGGTTTGATTTAATGCGGTTTCGATGACACGAGAATTGATTGATAACATTTGCGGATGGGTTCCTGTTTAACAGCGGTCGTACATGTTACGGAAATAACTTGCTTAATGATGTGTATACGTAATCGTACGAGAATAGTAAAATTTACGGAATGAGGTAATCGGACTTGTCGAGCGCGATGTAAAGTTTAATCGGACGCGCATATACGCGATAAGGTTTTTGTCCTGTGATGATTCAATGTCTAATTAAGCGCTAGATGAAAGCAATTTTGTTAAGCCTCTACTATTTAATTACTAAGAAAAAAAATTAATTTACCGTAATTGTAATGAATGCCTCTTTCAAAAAATCTACAAAAAAATCAAGTTCATTACATTCGTACAATCATCTGTACCAAAATATCACGAGTTACTTCATCCTCCAGTCAAAACACTACACACATTACATCATATACTCATTCAATGCCAGCCACACAGCAAGCGTCAACGCGAAATCGCCTCGGCACGCTGAAAAACCATTGAATGAGCAATGTAAACAAAGACTCGTCCACCCGAAAGCTCATTTAAATTCATCGCTCGGCTACAAGCAACCCTTCTCTCCGCGTGCGCGAAATGGAGCGCAGACTCGCCGAAGGCGGAAGGGATTTAAAAGCCTCAGCGGCCACACACATGAAAATTAAACGAGGCCATCCGATCGAGGGGGTGTCGCTCTCTCTCGCGCGAGCTTTTGTTCGGACCGCAGCGTCGGCGGCAGTAGCGACAGCAACATACACCGAAAGCTCTCACTCGCTCCCACCCCCGACCCCTCTCTTATACAGAGAGCGCGCAGCACACGCGCACGGCGCCGATCGATAGAGGACCTGCGCTCTGCTGTGCGCCCGAGATATTCCCGAGTCCACGCAGTTTCCGGAGAGCGCGGCGCGTTCCTTCTCGCTCTCATAATAAAGCCGTCCTGGTTTCGCCTTGAGTCGTCCACGCGCGCATGTGTACGTAGCAGCGTATTATCTTATATTATTCGACGCTCATCATTAATTCGCGTGATTTTTAACTGCGGAGTTTGCAAGCTCGTGGACGAGAGAAAACGCGAGAGCAGAGTTATTTCGGGTACGAAGAGAGGAGTAGGTGAGAGCACGCGCGTGAGGCCGAGTTTTATGGATTTCCGCGTGTAGGAAAGCGAGCGCGTGTGTGGGAAGAAGAGATTGAAAAGTGTTTTGTGGAGTGAAGCGGCGAGAGATAGTCGGTCGGGTGTGCGGAGTAGCTGCTCGAGGGAAAACAGTGCGTGAAGAGATTTTTCTCTCGGGCGTAAAGAGGTAAGGAGTCGAGAGAGCAATAAGGTAGATGCTTTAATGTAGCTTTTGGGTGTTCGCGTGGTGTGTATTAAACTTGGTGTTACAAAAACTCAGATAGGGAACGAGGGAAGTTGAATAACTTTATTTTTATATACGCGAATTGAGAAAAGCCATTGACCTAGTATAAACAAATAAGTTGTTTTTAACTGACAAGAAGACTCGAAACGTCGTACGGTTCATTCGTAATAATTAGCGCAGCTTCGCTGTGCAGTGGTAATTTGTTTTAAGTTTTCAGCCAGAATAACTCCGATATTTATAAAAGTCTATAATAAATTTTGTTTTAAATTTTGTTAAGTTAACAAACGCAATTAAAATATTAATAAATAATGATAATTATGAATTTAGCAAAAATTTATTTTCCAAATGTCGCACTTTATTCGTGAATAAAAATAAACTTATAATATTATATATTTATGCATGCGATGACACTCGACATTGAATTGATGTCCTGCACATGCGCGAGTGTTGATGAATAAGCGTGGTCAATGAAGACAAGCGCACACATCGTTTTACTTCCAGCACACAATCAAGCCTTGGCGATTTAGCACCGCGGCCGATAAGATTTACAAAGATATCAGCTGATTAATTTTCTTCATTATTAATCCACATAAATTTCCACGCTAATATTTTACCTGGAAACGATTCTTTTATATGCGCATAAATATTTTCTCTCCATAAGTGTACAATTTAACAAAGCATCAACGCCAGTACAAACAGCGACTTCGCGCAAAGTCGCACAGTACACAAAAACATCCTGTGAATTTTCTCTCATTACCTCACACACACCGGCAGTTATTTACCCGGGAGGCATTACCAAGCGCGCGCACGATCTGACTTTTTGCGCGAACGACGAGTCGCTCGCTGACAGCCGTGTGTGTGAGCGGCGATAAGGGGCCAGGCAGAGCGCACATCGGTAATCTCTATTTTTAGGCGCGCGAATTATGACGCTAGCACGCCGAGGCCGACTTTCCCCTCCCCCTCTTGTATTATGTATACACATACATGTATATATACGTGCGGTCTATGGGTCGGCCGGTAATTCGCATTACGCACTCGGACGCCTCGCGCGTTTTTCTTCCTCATGCGCTTGCGAAGTTCAAGGGGGGGAATGCCTACAGTCGTACCGAATTTCCTCTCTCTCGCTGCTGCTGTAGCGCAGATATATACTTAATAAAGTACCATATAGGTAACAGAGGAGCTGTGAGAACTGTGTCGCTAGCGCGCGTGAGGTTTTCTTCGGTTACAAAGCGTGCAGCGCAGGGATTGCTGAATATGTAGTACCTATATCTAGATATTATGCGCACACGAGAAAGAGAGCTGCGCGCTAGATGTGACGATCTGTGTGCGCGGGAGGGAAATGGTGTGCATAGAGAGCGAACGGTTTATTATGAACTTTAATGGGGAGGCGCCGTACGGTTTTTTTCTTCTTCTTTTTCTCTTTTACTCCGCAGAAGCGCGCGGTGAAGTAGCGGGGGTTTGAATATTTATAGGTGGTATAGGCGGAAAAAAGGCGTTAATTAAGTTTGGTTTTTCGCGCTTCCGCGGTTTTAATTACCGTTAGGTCGATTAAGTTTTTCTTGTCGGTCCTGTGTGCTGTATTGAATGCAAAGTAACGCGTGAAATTCATATACGTGTAATATATAATGACGGTGATTGTTGCATTGTGTTTTCAAGTTCAGAAATATCAATGACTGTACCACTGGAGATTAGGAAATAATATTATATGACTAAAGTTATATGACTTCACTATTCTCTATGGCAATATAATACATTTTAAAATTAATGGATTTCTTAAACGATCAAATATTTACTTTATTATTAAAGTTATTTTTTTAAATATAAACTTATCCGGCTATATCCAGTTATAATCTGTGTTTAAGAGATAATCAATAATACATTAGATAATTTATATTTTAACTTCTTGATAAGATTCAAATATAAAAATTTTGAAAGTATCATTTCGTATAGACTTAGGTTGAGTCACACCCATAAAAAAAATTGTATGTTAATACACTATACCTACGTCTTTCATTGCGTCAGAGAGAAAAGAGTTTGCATCTACAGTGCTAAATTTTATTTTCTCAAACTGACATTGTATAATGAAATATCGTCAACTGACGACTATCAAATATTTATATGTAGTATATGCTAATTATTTTAGTGTAAAATAAATCACCTGACTATAAGGATATTAATTAATTATATAAACAATTGCGTAAAAGATAAACTTGCCACTTGACTCCATTTCAGAAACAATTGATAAGTCGTGTCTAATTTTCAATGCAAGTCGTTATTTGTTCTGTGTTTTTAAATTTATACCTGCGATCTGACGATAATTGACATAAGTTATTTTTAAAGAATTTTATTTTTGAGTAATTTTAACGGTATTTTGTCGAACCAGACAATACTGTATTTATAATGTATTTTCTTATTATTTAAATTAATGCTTTCCGTTCGGAGCTATCAGCGGGATGTCCGCACTATAACCGTGACATTCATTTATACATCAACATTTCCATAAAAATCAAAATATATTTAGCAATACAATTTCTCACATATTGATAAACCGTAAAAAAAATCAATTATACAATTCCGATAAATTCTATCTCTTGCATCAAATCACAGAAAAACAATGTTCTTTTATAGGGGCCGGATTAGCTAAAAACCCCAGCGACCATGGACACAGAAAAGAAAGAGGAGACCCAGAAGGTCGAAGTCCCAGCGAACAAGGACGATGCGACCAAGAATCTGGCCAATGACGTGGCCAATCTGAAGGTCGCCGATGGCGAGCAGCGCCCTGGTAGCACGAGCCCATCAACGCCGGCGGCTGGCGCGGATGGGAAAGGAGGCGTCGGGACCGGCTCCTTCATTGCTACCTTCAAGGCCTTCTCTAAGTTCGGTGATATCAAGAGCGACGGCAAGCACATCACCCTCAGCCAGAGCGACAAGTGGATGAAGCAGGCGAAGGTCATCGACAAGAAGATCACGACGACCGATACCGGAATCTACTTCAAAAAGCAAAAGTACGCATGGGGCGGGTTCAGGGTGATAATGGGTTTTGGATGTTGAAATTATTCATCTTTTAGAAAATTGAAATGATAGGACATTTGAATATTTGAAGCTTTTACAATTTGCTCAATTTTCTATAATATGTATACAATTTTATGCTTACATTACCTCGGGTGAATAAACTTCAATTACCACTCAATATATCGACGGCGAATTATATACAGACAATGAAAACTCATAATGCAATTATTCTATAAAATAAACTATAATTAGCTTCGATTCTGCTAGTTCAGATTATTGGTTTCTCAACTTGCTTATTGCATTATCAAAAGCAACACGTACTTTCGCACGAAATTGCAGTTGTAAAGAAACTGCTTATCACGCGATACATTTGAGCCTTATCACGTTTCACGTTCAATAATGCAGCAAAATGCTACTGTTGAAATCGTAAGCTATTCTTTCTCTGACAATAGATCAATGAAGCTGAGCATCGAGCAGTACAAAGCTTTTCTCGACGAACTTGCCAAGGCCAAGAAAGTCGAACTCGCTGATATTAAAAGCAAACTGGCAAACTGTGGTCCACCCGGTGTAACGGCTGCTTCTGCGGTATGTATTGTTATTTATTTATTTATTTATTTGTTATTATATTATTTTTTTCAACTTCATTATTTATGAAAATTAATGTTCATGTTTTTATTAGAAAAAATTTTTAATCTTTGGTGGAAAAAGTAATTTAGAACTAAATTTATTTATATTTTGGGTATTCTAATGCTGAAAACGTAATCTATACTTTGTAACTGTTATGAAATAAACTTGAATAAAAAATAAAATTATTTACGTATATATAAAAGTGGTGATGTAATATCTTTTTTGGTCATTATGGAATACTTCCAAAACGGTTGACGATAACTAACGCGGTTAATTAGGTTAATTAAATGAAACGTTAAACTTTCGATAATCTAATCACAAGTGGTCATTTTAAAGAGTAATTAAAGCAGATGTTTTTGTTGATATACATAATCAATAAATCTACATGTTTTTGACAAGCAAAAAAAATACTGCGTTACGAGTAGTAGATAAATATAAAAAGAAAAATTAATAATAATAAAAATTATAATATAATAAATCCTCTTACATAAAAAATTATTTATCGTATTCACTGGTGTAGGCCGGCAAAGCTGCGTCAGCCGTGGACAGGCTAACGGACACGTCGAAGTACACGGGCTCGCACAAGCAGCGTTTCGACGAGACGGGCAAAGGCCGGGGCATCGCCGGTCGCAAGGACTTGCCCGATTCCTCGGGCTACGTGCAGGGCTACCAGAACAAGGATACCTACAAGGGCCAGTAAATAACCCATCAGCCTACAGAGGCCCACGTTGACGTGATTCTGCGGTGTCGTCCTCTCGCGAGGAGAGGAAAACTTCTGCGCTATGCCCGCATTTTCCCCATACACAACACGTAATATACACGTTCACACACTCGATTCGCTATACCTGCGCGAGACACAGCGAAGATAACGAAGGAACAGAGATTACAAGGGAGTACGTGCGATCGCGCGCGCGCGCGAGAATGTGTGCACTGAGAACAAATGTATTGGATATGCAAAAAAAAGATATATATTTATTTTAATATGTATTCGCGAGACGTAAGGGCTTTGGGAATCCGCGATTTTCGTTGGTCGTTATATAATATACCGATAATTATTTGATTTTATAAATCAAATAAAGGCCTTTTAACGAAGTGAATATTAACCATTGTTAGTGTTCAAATGATACTTATAATGTAGCCACGTGTTTAGAAATATTAGAATGAATAATTATTTTTTTTAACAATGCAATACATTTATTCCAGTGTATATGATGAGAGCGCAAATATAATATATGTATGTAACCGAGAGGAAGATGGAATTTAAGAGATTTTTATGCTGTTTTGTTGTGATGGTTTTGCCTATTTACGTAATTTGTTGGGATATTACTATTTTTTTACAGATCGAATTATTTTTTCATAAATTTACTCAATTGCAGAGTAATATAATAAATTGTAAAACCACTGAGACCTTCTTCAGTTGAATATTTAAATATGAAATTTGTATTTATTTAAAATAAATATTTCTTTAGTGTTAATTGCATAAAATCAAATCTATATATTTGATGTTTATTTTTCAAATTATTTGTGTATCAATAATTGAACTTCAAAATAAATTTAATTCATTTTTTCCTATGAAATACATAGAGCAAGTTCAAAAATAGTTAGATTTTGTTGCACAAAAGATACTAATAGGTTCAGCAGAACATACATATACATAAAAAACGTGTATCATCTCAAATGACTAATAATCAAAACAAAAATAAATCAATCGTATAATTTTGTAAAAACTTAATGTTTAAAAAAAGAGTTCTGTTTGTCTTTAATTCATAAATAATTAATTATCACGCTGAATCTGTTACATTTAAATAAAGTTCCTTTTTGTGAACAAGTTCTTTTAATACTTTACTTGTTAAGTTTTATTATATAGAAAAATAATATATTTTGATATCGAAGATTAACTTTGTATGTGATATGTTGTTTACATATGTGTGGTGTATGATTATCATTAAACTGTTAATACATATTGATTGTAAACTGATCATAATTTAAAATAAGACTCTCTACGATTTCGTCTTCTTAATCTCGGTCAAAATGTCATTTTTTCAATCACCTATAGCTTGACTTAACGGCGTATTTTTACGTACTTTTACAACGTATTACGTACTTTTTAAATTTAAATACATTCGTACGGTATAAGTCTGCATTTTACTTCAGATACTGTATTATTATTTGATTGAAAAATAAAAATCTATTATTAAGTATATACATAATTGTGTCATTGGGTGGGTATTTTATGATCAATCAAAGGAGAAGATGAAATAAATAAGAAGAGACGTTATTAAAATTCGAAAATCGTTTATTCGATTCACCAGCAATTAAGCTGGTACAACGTAACATTTTATGATCGGCAAGACGATGCACATTTATGTAGGCACTTTAAATACGAATGTCGATTCCGATTGAATAATTAGGCAGTGACGAAACCAAGCACAAACTGTGCGTTTGCACGTTACAATTATATTCATAATAAAACCCTCTATTTGGAATATATTTCACGCGCTTTTAAATTTTGCAAAACTAAAATTTCGTATACATATTTTCTTAATCATACATAATTTTGTGGTTGTCGTTATACATAACACGATTATAATTTATCTTTAAATATGAAAAACAAATAATTCCGTACGACTAATTAAAACTTGGATGGATTGGACCGTTACATGACCAAATCCATATTGAAATACTTTCGAGTAATATAAAATTTTTCGCTTAGAGGGTAACTGTGGAAAAAGCGCCAAAAAATTAGATGAAGCTCCTTTTTGCAACGATATGGGCGACAGTGCATGTTCAATGGAAAATACTGCGCGAAAGAAAAATATTAAATAATTTGGATACTATAACAATGCGATAAAGCCATCATCATACTCGTAACGTGTATATATAATACAAGAATATGCGAAATGTGCATGTAAAGATATATTAAACTCTGCATTCGATTCTCAATCGAATATAAAGATACACCTCTTACGTTTTACAATCTAAAAACAATTATTACATTCTTCTCTTTCTGTTTTCGTATTACCGGATAAGGGAATTAAGCGCTCGTTTTCAAAAAGATTTTAAAATGTTAACTTTTTGAAACTAGCATAAATAATATAATAATACACTAATAGAATAAAATAATAAAATTAACGAATATGAGAATCGAAAAAAAAAATCATTTGTGATGAACAGTGCATTTTAAGGCTCCTTACGAGGCTGAAAAACATCAAAGTAAACCTAATACATACTTTAATTTTCGTCCCAATTTAATTAATAAATAATCGTTAACGTTTTTCTTGGTAAATTACTATGAAAAGTATAATGCAACACGTCAATCTTATTCGACTAAATGATACAACAACAAATAGCGAATAAGCTCATCTTAAAGTTTAAGATTTTCATACGATACATTTAATTAAAAAAACCTAATTGGCAATAATATAGTGAATACATTAACAGTCTCAAATATATAAAATACAACGCGTCCTACGCTGCCACATATATGTACAAGCGCATCTTTGATGATTTTCAGTGCTTTTGAAATTCGCGGTCGCGTGCTTGCAGATCTTTGAGAATAGAATTAAAAGGTGTCGGACGACGAGATCTCTGTTGGTATGACAAACGCTGGACTTTCTCAGCTCAGAGCTCGGTGAGCGTGTCAACGGACGCGCGTATCCGCGTTCGCGAGCTACAGCTGCCAAAGCCGGACTGTTTGCTGCTGCCAATGCCCGTGCCTTCGATCCTAGAGACAATTTCGTCGCGTAGCGATATGAGAACTCGGCGATCCTGGCGATTCTGCGGCGGCGCCACGCGTATGCCTTCCTCGATATCAGCGAGGGCCTGACCAAGAAGATCCACATCCAATTTAGCCTTGGCTCGCGCGTAAAACGCCTCATAAGAATGTGGCCGGATCTTCAGCGCCTCGTCCGCTAATTCGATCGCCTCTTCGCATTCCTGAAACACAAGTCATGTTTTTATTATTCCAAACCTTCAACAATTGAAAGCCAATCATTAAAGTTTTTATACGACCGACTTACCTCCATTTTACGCTTGCACCTGCTGAGATTGAGCAGGAAGTTCATCTTCAGCTGAGCGAACGACTGTAAATGCGCCAGCACATGATTCTGATCCTCGTGCTCAGGGCCCTGTCCCGTCTGCTCGCTCGTCGTCGGGAACTTGCGCAACGCGTACGAGTAGCGGTGGGATGCCTCCTTCAGTCGTCCTTTACGGAACAGCACGTTACCATCCTCGAGCAATTTGTTGAGCAGTATGAGAAGAATGTCCGGCTTGCCGGCAGCCATGGCCCAAGTGGCGGGCCCGAGTTTTGCGCCTCGACGCAGGAAGCACTGCACCACGGGAATGTTGCGGCAGCCGATCGCCCGGTCGAGCGGCCGCATGCCGTGGAGATCGACGTGCTCGATTGCCGCGCCCCGCTCCAGTAGTAACTGGACGAGTTTTGGATTGCCCTACAAACATATACATAGTTTTCTTACAATTCGTCCTTTTCGATTATATCACATTGTTATCAATTTTGAGAATTTTCAATATAGTCATCAACATCATTAATAATCTTTAAATCGAATTCCAATTTGTCAGATGGCCCCTCGCTCAATCGTCTTCAAAGACCTTCGATTCAAAGACCTCGCAGGATCGCCATTGTTCTCGGAACAAAAGCGACCTTATGGCGATCATCATTCAAAAATTCGAGTTAAAGATCTGAATATTCACGCGATGAATATAACACCATAGCGAGCGACAGACGTACCTGAAATGCGGCCAAGTCCAGAGGCGTCCTTCCAGTCTTGTCGCACGTGTTGACATCGGCGCCCCGGTCGATGAGGCATTGCGCCGCGCTGAGACGGCCGCGCACGCAGGACCAGGCCAGCGCCGTTAGGCCTTCTTTGTCGGTATCCTCTAGAATGGCTCCCTTATCCAGCAGCAGATCTAACACGCTGGTGTGGCCCTCCGAGGCAGCCAGGGACAATGGCGAGCGGCCGACCGCATCCTTTTGTTTCAGTTGGTGCAGCGTCGTTTCGAGATCCTCCTCTGTGCTCATCGATAGCGAACCTGAAAAGGTTTTATCGTAGCAATGATTTTATTGTCTCTATAAAGTGACTCTACACTTGGCATTTTATTTTATCAAGGAAATTTGAAAAATTACTGTAAAATAGTAATAAATTATCCGTACCTTGCAGGAGTCTTTCGGCAGTGCCCCAATGGCCTTCCCTGGCGGCGAGCATCAGAGACGAGTAACCCTTAGCATTAAGCGTTGCCGGATCGGCCCCTCGCGCGAGCAGCGCGGAAACGGTAGCGGTCGAGCCGTTCGCCGCTGCAATTGTCAGTGCAGTCTCTCCGATTAAAGTGTCCGGTTTGTCAACGATAACTTCCGACATGTCTAATAAATACTCGACGATGGACTCGTGACCTTGCGCAGCGGCGGCCACGACAGCCTGTTGAGCTGCCTCTTCTCTACCGACGTCGGAGGACGAAGCTGCATTGTCGGCTTCCCTGTCGGTCGTTCTCACAACCCATTCGCAAGCGAGTAAATAGCCGACGACCGATAGCCGTCCGTGTCGCGCAGCGTGTACGAGTGCGCACTGTCCTGCCATGTCGGTGTGTCCTAACGATGCTCCAGCAGCAGCCAGTCTGATACAATTAACAAGAAATTTTTTTTAAAAATAAGTTTCAAAATTAAAAAAAAAAAGATAAGAGTGTTTGACGATAAACGTACCTTCGTACAACGTCGCAGTGACCTCGAGCAGCTGCCAAAGTTAAGGCCGTGCAGCCTTGACTGTTTGTAAGTTCAACGTCTGCGCCGAATTCGAGTAAAAGCGAGACCATTTCGACGGAGCCCTCGTGAGCGTACATGCAGAGAGCTGGCGCGTTGCCAAGATATTCCGTAATAAAGTTCGGCGATGCTCCAGCCAGGAGCAATAATCGCGAAACCTTCGCGTTCGGACTGTATATGTTGCGCAGCGTGCAAAGCGCCGACGATACGCACTGCGACGATGATGCTAACCACGCAGCCTGGGAACAAATATTACGGTTACTTAAAATCTTTTCTCGTAAATTACCTGATATATGTAAAGACAAAAATAGAACTCTGCGAACCTGTAAATCACGAGATGGCCAAACTGGCATGGCACCTCTGTACACGTGAGCCTTGAGTATGTGATGTCCAAGCTCCAGAGCTTTTTCGCCGTCCAACGGTATTTCCAGTCTTGACAGTCGGAAAGCTATTGCAGCATGGCCGAGTCGCAGATCACAGAGGAATTTCGTGGATTCGCCCTCGTCTCGTCTCATTAACCATTCCCTGAACGACGGGTGGAAGAACATGTATGTGCCGTCGAGCCGTTTCACCAGGAAACCAGAGAGCATCTATAATAGCGAATAAAATATTATATTAAAACTCTCTACTTTAATTTTTAATTTCTTTTATTTTTTACATTAAAATTAAAGTTTTGCTGTATTACCTTGAACCTTTGGATGAAATCTTCCCAAGTAACAACGCAGTTCTGATCGAGCGCATTAACGGAGTAGAAAATTTCTGATAATGTTTGCGGATAAAGCGCAGCTAGACATACACCGAGCAGAGGCTGTACTTTGTCAAACGAGGTTGTTGTTGGAAACCGCAGATTGAAATGCAAAAGGTAAATCTGTGCAAGCGAAACTGGCAGAACCTAAAACAATCAAATTTGTCGTTACTTTTTCGTTAAACACACGAATATACTGTCACTTGTATCAGCAAAAAAGCGACATACCTTGTAGGTTGAAGACTTGGCAACAAGATGTCCGCTCTCCAGAAAGTCCAAGGTCAACTTGGCGAACAGAAAACTGCCATTCGCCAAAGAAAGCAAATGTGTGGAAAATCTCGTTTGCGTAGCGGAACACGACGACTCCACTTTCCCGTTAACGACGGCCGTAATATTCGACTGTATCGCTGGACTTTGCGCGAGTCTAAAGCCAATATAATCTGCCAAGTCTTTGCTAACATTGATGCCGGTCGTGTCATTGTTCCTATCGAGACATATCCTCGTGTAGGGTAGCTGCTTGGTACACTCGGATAGTTGACTTCGCACGGTGATGATGAGTTTCAGCCAATTCGGGAAGCTCGGCGCGTGACGACTGAGGAAGGAGGCTATCGTATCGCCTCGGTCCGGTCTGTGGTACTCGGCTTCGCACACGGCGTCGATGAGTATTATCTGCGTAACAGACCAAAACAAAACATTGTTAACAATCAAGTAATCTTCACGTGATAATTAACAAAAAAATTAAATACAATAGCGTACCATATTCGTATCGGGTAATCGTCCGGCTTTACGCAAGCTGAAGAGGGGCTCGAGGATGCCGCGAACGAGGGCGAGGTCCGGGTCAACGGTGCACTCCTTCTGCGACAGGGAACCCTGAAGGTGGGGCTCAGAGAACAGGTACTCGCGGTAGGCGGCCAGCTGGGGCGCCTGGCAGAGCTGGGCGGCTAGGGAATGGATTAGGTCGGGCACGAGACACGTGCAGTTGTTGTCTGCTTGGCAAAAGTGATAAGCCACGACGTGGGATGCAAGTTCTCGAATCTGTAAAAATTAGTATAAAGGGAATTGATATTAATATGAACTACCTATACATGTAACTCATAACGAATAGTTAATTAAAATGAAAACGAAAAAACTACCTTTTCGTTGGTCTTTTGAATACTGAGCCTCGCAGGGCCGACGGCGATTTCCTGATCCTCGTCTGCCTCGTGCGTCGGTAGTCTGTGATTGCGCTTGCGGCCGAAACAGCTGTGGTCGACGAGCTGCAGGATAAGGGCGGTTTTGCCGGTACCGGGCGAGCCCGATATCAGCGCACCCTGGCCCGAACCCTCGACGATGGTTTTGAGCTCCTGCAGCAGCCAGTGCCGACCTGTGAAGAGCGGATCGCTCTCGAGCAGTGGCACCTCGAAGAACAGTGGCTTCAGCATCAGCTGTTGCTGCATGAAGCGGACTGCAAGCAGGTGAACGAATTAGTTTAGCTTCTATAGTAATAGCAATTGATAAACCTCTCGGGAAATCATATATTTTTAGTTGTCTTTTTGTCATATATATATGTAATTATACTTTCGTAAATAATAATCAATCAATTATTTCATATAAGGAAACTTATCTATATGACAACGAACCAACACATCAATTACATACGCTTTCTAATTAATATCGTTAAATTTGTTAACATTTTGTTTTAAAAGTACCTATCCATTGCATAAGTCGAAATAATTTTATGTTATCAGTATATTCGATAATTATGTAGGTATATTTATACGCAACTTTCTAAACATCACATAATAAACAAATTTACTCATTATTCATTTTATCGTTATTAGTTTGTTACCACAACATTAAAAACTATTCCGGACATTTACACCCCGGAACGCGCTTACGTAGTGAATACAGGAAGGTGGGCAATAAAAATAGATTAGTTTACGGGACACCGTGGGCAGAAAAATGCGGCATTGTCTTCCGCTTCCATCGATTGCGCGACAGCGATTAATGCTGCTGTCAATATGACGTTGCGCAACGGTGGCGGGAAGTGAAGCCCGTGATTTTAACTTCATGGCAGCAAAGGCAACCGTATACGTCGCGTGTCAATTTTGATTGAAAACGAGCGACGCAGTAGACGACTTGCGTTATTAACAACAGCTCCTCTTGTCCTCGTTAATATCAGACGTTATAAAAGTCAAAATCACGAGTGTTTTTAAAAAGTCGCGTAATACACTGCGACGCTCTTGCCGTTGCATAAAGCGGAGTGCGATGCAGAGTGCCGCGCATGAGATGAAAAACGATTACATGCGAGTGCGCTCGCGTCGCTGATATTCGGATGCCAGAGAGAGGTCCACTTTCACGACACATGAGCACGAGCGCGCGCGTCGAGAGAAACTTAAGACGATAATTTATCGTCGATGCTCTTAAATTGTAATTATACGACTACCGTAAATTAAAGCGGGCGAAAACAATTAGGAACGAGTTTTCGGCAGCCGCGCCGCCAAGTTACGCGACGGACGTCGAAAGAACCGTCAGCGCGACGCTGTTAAATCGCCTTGTCACTTTATTCCGAATAATTATCAACGCGGTTGTCGTACGAATTTTCCGCGCGAGCGAAGAGTACGTTTACTTACGAAAATATATATCGCAATGATATTGTCGTATATTGCGCGAGTGCGCTTGTCGCCTCTCGGGCGTGCGCGATCTCGTTCAGTATAATTTTCGTAACATTACGATGGCGAGCGACTTGTTTTTTTTCGTTCTTTTAATTTTCATCTTAATTTAAATTTTAAGTATCGTGTACCGCCCCGGCCGAAATTGCCCGATTTCGGGCCAGGCGAATTAAAGGACGCTTTCTCGCGTGCTTTTTTCTGCTGGACAATCACATATATATACTTTTTTTGCGAATTATTATATGAATTAATTCGCATTGAAATTATGAAAATTAATAAAGCAATAATAATGTGCATAAATTTTGGCGACGGGACATATGGGCTGAAGGGAAAAGTCTTTTAAAAACGTATAAAAATGAAGTATTTAAAAAATTATATGACATGTCGAAGACAATTTTTATCTAAACTTTTAACAATCGTAAAATTGTAATATTATATCAATGAGGGATTCGTAATAGTCATTCCATTGTTTATTTATCTTTTTACAATAAATCTATTTAAATTATTGCTTAAAACTTTAAAATCTCCAAAACTCATACAAGCGATTCAGCCACAACTTAACTATACAAACAAAAAATAAAATGGAAAACTCACTTTTCGAGTCGGCGACCGAGCCCTTGACATTTGACGTCCTCGCGGACCGTCTGACGCACGTCCTGCGGTTGCGGAATCCGTGCTCGTCGATCTGGCCCGGCTGCGAAGTCGTCACGGAATGTCTCCGGGAGGTGATTGGACTCGAGCTGCCGTTCGACAGGCCCGAGACCGAGACGGACATCGACATGGACATCGATGTGGAGGCCGAGGTCGAGATCGACGCCAGGCTGCCTGCGCTGTCGCAGTCTCGCGATTTCTTTCCCTTGCATTTGCCTGTGTACAATGTACAAATATCACTTGTTTATTAGGTAAGCGTTGGGAATGATCGAACATAAAAAAGCTCTTTTTCAACAAAGTCATTCGTTTTAGTTGCCCAGGTGTAATATTCTCAAATGCATTTTTTCGATGTTTATTTTCAAGGTGGACAAACTAAAATAAGTTAGTGTCCCGGACTTTGCTTGGAGAAGATAGAGACGTAGGAGAAGAATGATCTTATCTCTGCCGGCGATATAATAAATTCAACTCAAAATACCCACGGGGCGAGTTATGATTTTTTCTTATCTTTTACGTTCAGAGATAAAGGATAGTTTACTGCAGCGATTATAAATGCAAGAAAACCAGAGTGAAATTAATTTTTTTTTATCGCCGCAGATTTTGTTTATGAAAAACACCTTTTCAAGGCAGGGTATATTAATTTTCTTTTTTATTTGCGCTGTAAAGAAAAGTACCTCGTCTAAAATGTAGTTTAAGCAAGTCGTATTACAAAGTATTTTAAATCATTTTTGAATATTATTATAATCGGACATTAATCGTATTCAATAAAATTTTTTTATAAATTGAAAATAAAATTTGAGTAAAAATTATAAAGTTAATAGTATAGCATTAGAAAGGGACAGAAATACAGAAAGCGTTCGTATCAGGTATAAGGATTTTCCCCAATAGAGGAGAAACACCCAAAAGTAGAAAATGTACCCATATACATGGAGTATGTTCAAATTTAGGTGTGAAAATTTTGACCTGTGTTCATGAGACACACTCCGAACAACCGGACTGTGGAAGTGAATGATGGTGTGAGGAATACCTCTGGTACGCAACTATATAACTGATAGTGTCTATATTTGTATTCTGATAGAGTCTATACTTGTTATTGATTTAATATATTTTTTATGACATACTGAAACCCTCGTGACAAAATTGTTCCTAAACGAATCTAGCTTTTAAACCAAGAGTATTCTTTGAAATTATTCTAAATTTTTAAACCAACGAAAATTTTGTTAAGTATCCTTTAATATAATAAAATTCTATCCCATATACATCAAACGCGACAGTTCATAGTACCCCTACATATTACACAGCTTTTAAATTTCTCACGGACGTACCTTTCGACTTGAGTGGGCCGCGCAGCGCTGCGGCTACGACTTCCGCTTCGCTCGACGTCCCCGTGAGCGTCGACACGGGGCTCGTGTTCGCCGAGGCATGAGCGCGCGCCTCGAGACTCGCCAGGCTGCCGATCGACGCCGCGGCGACGTCCAGGTGGTGCAGGTGAGGCTGCGCCGAGGCCGGCCTCGAGTGCTGATGTTGCTGTTGCTGTTTCGGTTGCTCCGTCGACGTTGTCGGTAGCTCGGAGCTTGCCGAAGTGCGCGGGTTACCCAGAAGTAGACCTAGCCGCATGTAGAGGTCCGAGTTGCTGGAGCGACGACCGCTGCTCTTCGGCAGCGCGCCCTCCGTTAGGGGTTTCGGGGTTACGCCCTCATCGTCTGTAAAGAAGAGAAATTATTGCGGTTATTTTGGGACACGGGAGAGTCTAGTTTGATCTAGTACGGGAACGTTAATAAATGTCGATCGTTAGATTTACTTTTATTTCATCGAATTACAAAGAAAACTGATTCAGAATTGTTACACTATAGGAAAGTTTATAATGTTTGAAATGGACTACTTTTAACGTGCGAAAAATAGAAGTTTTTCCGAACAAGGAACATTTCTAAGGTGCACACTAGAGGTATTTGGGCATATACAAACAACTAAAAAACAAAACGACGCTAAGTATGTAAATAGTAGGTATATATCGGAAACATTATTCATTTTAATTAGCCGTAAATAGATACATCTATAAATTATTGTAAAAAGTGCCCTATAAAGCGAGCTTTATTTTTCGACAGTTATCTTACGCAAAGTAGTTCAATGAAGTATAGCTTGGTATACTATCTAATCTGTATGGATGTCACTCACTTGAACACATAACATCATTACTACAAATGCAGTACACAAATGAGAAAAATTAAAAATGTAATAAAACAATCTGTAGAAAAATAATTTTGGAAAACATGCCAAAAAAACAACGATGCAATCACAAATGTTAGACAATAAAACAATAAATAACCAAAATATGCAAAAACGTTTATTATATTATGAATTCTCATCTAGGAAACACACCACACAAAGATCAACAAGAAAATTGTGGGCTTATCTACAACCAAAACTTCTCTCGCAAGGTCCAATATTCATTTCAGAGACCCATTGTCTACTAACAAATCCGGGCAAGCGCTGATGAACACAGCCGTTCAGCACTGAAAGCGTTAATGCAATTGAAAAAAAAACAACAACAACAACTATATATAGCTTCCGTTTCTATTACTCAACTGCATGCACGAGCTTGTTCTATCTCTATATACTGCTCGATACACACGCCATGCACGAATCACGCGTAAAAACACGTGAGAACTTTAACGAGCGCGAATAATCGGCTGCGCGCCAACTCGAAAAAGCTTCGTGCGTTAAAAACAAAGAAAAAATAAAATAAAGCGCCGGCAGCAGCAGCGATTACGTGGAACGAAGGATACGAGAGAGAGAGAAAAAAAATCTCTTCGTGTCTTTTCCCATCTTATTTTTTTGTCGTCGTGCACGCGACAAGGAGACTATATAGCGAGAGCAGATACACACACAGACACGCGCACACTCTACTGGGGATAAAACGTGTTCCTGCCTGGGAGTTTGTCGGACGCGTCGATAAGCTGATTGAGGCCGTCGCTCGCTGATCCCTGGCTACTGCTCCAGAGTGATCGGATCTTGCCGAGCACGAGGCCCGGCCACTGCGACTTTCCTTCCCAGGAAGCGGTCATCCAAGCTGCACGCGCGCGCGCAAAACGAGTGCAGAACAGGAATTTTTCTTTTACATTTCGTATATACGATGCCATCGAGGTGTGGTTTTTATGCTTGTGTATATTATGTTGCGAACGATTATTCGACAAGTCCGCATAGGGCAAGTGATATATACTTTTACGTCCTATTTCGGATTGCGCTCGTTTCGAATCGAACTTTGAGATTTAAGTTTCAACAAGCGTGATTTTTCAAAAGATTATTGAGTATGAAATCGCGTTGATTTTTAGAAATATTCAATTATCTTTTCATAATTGATTACTTTTACAATTCGTAAAAGAATACCGATGTGTTTTATATTAAAGTTATAAACAACTCACCTGAAAGTGCTGAAGGATTGTCTGTCAGGTTGGGGTCTGGTAGGGGCTGGACTTCGCGTCTGGATTGTCGACTGGAAGCAAACGGACTCCTCAAGGCTTTTGCATTCAGGAAGAATTTTTTTCGTTGCGTGGGAGGTGTTGGACAGCCTACAATAAATTGAGATTAATTTTAGCTCGGTACAAAATATTTTGTACAAAAGAGAGAGGAATAGTTTTAAATATTTACTTTGCGCCATTCCTTGAGCTTTGTGCCTTGTTCCCGTGGAATCGGGAAGTACGGGAGGTTTTCCCTTTGGGCATTTTTCGTCGTCGTTTAATTCCTTAAAAAAAAAAAAATCGAGATTTTTTTTAAACACTGTATTGCCAATAAAAAAATAATGCTTCACAATTTTTTCTAACTGTTTTTAAAGTCTAAACACAAAGTTATTAAGTGTGTTTTAAAAGTAATAAAAAAACTATGTAAATGTCAATCGGAATGACAGTAAGACAAAAAAAACACTTAAACTTCACACATGCAGATACGCGAATTTTTATATGTAAATCTCTACTGTCCTGGCTGTATACATTATAGGATCATCCGATCAGTATTCTCTGTCAATGGATTTACATCGAAAAGTAGCTCTTTCACTTTCATTTTTACTCGATAATCTTACAATAACAAAGATTTGATTCATTTTTATATCGCACATTATCCAGGCCCGTATAAAATTTTAATATTTCAAATGTCCCCCGTACTATTTTGAGACTATCATTTCTCATCGTTTCAGCAAATTAAAACTGAATAGTTTTATGATTTCTTGGCCTTTTAAAAGCTTCCAATACAATGCACGAAATTTTCATACTATACATATTAACAGGAACAATAAATAAAAAAACTTTAATGAAACACATCTAAAACACTCACCTGCGAGCGCTGCGTAGGCGTGTACGCCCTTGCGGCAAACTTGTGCCTGGGCCTGGGACTGCCACAGAGCGAGTTGACGGCGGACGAGTTCTCGAGCCAGTCGAGGCAGTGATTATTCGCGTTGAAGTAATTGCCAGCTGCGTCGCCTAGACAGGTGAGCTCCGGAGCAGTTGCCCCGTTGTTCTCCTCGTCCTCGACGTCGAGGCAGTCGAGGCGGCGTACCGTTGCCTCCTGGGCGCACAGCGGGCAAGCCTCGCTGCGGAAGAGGCAGGAGTAGCAGCGCTCGTGGCCACAGGAGTCGATTAGACGCCGCTTCTTGCCCTTGTCGAAGGGCATCTCGCAGGAGGGGCACGCCGAGCCCCCGTTGAGCGCGCCCGTCGATTCCACCAGCGCGCGGATCTGAGCCAGATCTGCAATCATAAGAGAACGAGTCTGTTGTAGTTTTTTGTTTAATCGAGAAAATATATAGGAAGTTTCATATATATTTAGACATTTATTATTTTGTTCTATAAAGGTAGATCAAATTTATTTATAAATAAATGATCAAAAATATTTATTGTTTATTTATTCATTTATATTATTTATTTATATATTTATTCATTAAGTAATATAGATCTTAATAAATAATTGAAATTAATTTGACACATAATGCTAATGTTGTAATAAAAATGATTTGCTCCAAAAGAAAAACATAATGCATCTGGAGTCAATAATTCTTACTATTAAATTTTGATATTATTGGTTAATAAATATTTGAATAGAGCTACAGTAGGCTCGATAATACTTAGTAATGATTGTTTTTCAGAGCCGTTTATTTAAAGCGTTTGAAAAAATTTTTTATTATTTTTAGCCTTATAATGATTCATCATGTTTTAGAGAAAATAGAATGGCTCGAACTACATTGTTGACGACGATGATTGACGACTTTAAATTTTAAAGATTCATTGGCAATAAAGATTTTAGATGTCATTGACAAATATTCGTTTATAATTTTAAACAATGTAAATTTATTTACCATATCGTTAATTTTCGAAAAACGAGAATAAAAAAGATATAAAAATATAAGGGTAAAATTTAGCAATCTTATACGAAAGAAAAGAGCAGTTTACGAATTGTCATATTAGTTATTTAGATTAGAACTGTTGCAACTCTAATTTACGGTTGTCAAACATATAACAAAAGATAGTAAATAATATTATCACCTAGCAGAGAAAACATGTACCAATTAAAATCTAACTCAAGTACAATTCTCCCTTCCGGTACCTTTACAACTCATTGATAATTTTTTAGACATTTGAACATTATTTACGATAAGTAAACAGATAGACAACGGCAGCGCAATTATGTTACGTGATAAGTAAATCGCTCATCATAAAATCGCTCGGTAGCAGAAGCCATCACGAGTACCACACGCAGCGCCGATTTCTAACCTCCAAACGGAGCGTTTCGCACTACTTCCTCTCTTCATTTCCGACTTCCCTTCCTATTCAATCGTTACTTCTCAACCGAAGTAAGCCCAATTACCTCGGGTATTTCATGTCGCCGGGATCCCTATTATTAGGATCAACAAGCCCGGTAGGGCCCGCAAATACAATGGCTTCCGTTCTGGCCATCGCTTCCCCTTTCGTTCTTCACAACGCTCGAGAGCGCTGCGAGCGCTACGAGCGCCAGCGGCGTCGCCCCACACCAAGCCATCCGACAAGGACAGACGACGCCAGGCAAGCCTCAGTTCACGCATGGAGCCAGACGAGGAGCGCGCGCACGCAACCTCTTATTATATACCTATATATATCCGAGTGCTATAGAAGCGGCATACATAGAGGCGGCGACGGAGAGAAGAGAAGAGAGAGAGAAGGGAGAGAGCGTCAAGCCGGCATCGCACCATCGCTCCATCGCTCGGCGTTCCCCGCCGGCAGTTTTCGAGTCGCTCGCCGGCGTGTGTGCCTCGCTCGACGCTCTGCTATAGTACAAACACGCGAGCGCGCGCGTCGCTTTCTCGTCTTCCATCGCTTCTCACACCAAATCAACGCTCCTCGTAAGTACGCGCATATATACATACACCCACAACTACGCGAGTGAGCAATTACGTCGATAATACTTGGATAAATCGCACACTATGGCATCAGCGCTGCTGCAGCTGCATCATCAGCAGCAGCAGCAGCAACAACAACAGCAGCCGCAGCAGCAAACGGAGGGTGTCGGCGGCAGTGGCAGCAGCATCGGCGGCGGTGGCGGCGGCGCAGTGTCTGTAGTAGTGGTGCAACAGCAGCGCGCGCGGCGTCGCCCAGCCCGTTACTCTCCAGAGCTAAGCGGCGGAGGAGGCGCACAGCAGACCGCTGCGCAGCAGCAGTCGGACATGTGCTTCGGCGGCGTGGAAAATTCGCAGCAGGAGCTGACCGCTGAACAGGAAGAGCAACTGCTTCAAGGCGAGGACGAGGAGCCCGAGCTGACGCGCATCGGCCTGGAAATGGCGCCGGCTAGCTCACGCAAGGGCAAGAGCAGGCAGAAGAGAAAGTACAAGAAGCGAAACACCACCACCAATGAGGATGGCACGGCCAAGAAGCCGAGGGTCGCCAATGTGCTGCTTGAAAACGAGATGCTCATCGACGAGATCAGGACGCGCAAGGCCCTGTGGATGAGGACGCACGAGCAGCATCACTCCAGCCAGTTGACAGCGGTACTCTGGGAGGAAATAGCCAAGATCCTGGATACGACGCGTAAGTAGCGTTCATTTTTTTCACCTAATTCCAGCAACTTCGGAATTGTACATTTGTATAAGACAAAACAGGCTCACGATCACTGGCATCTTTGTCGTACGAGCTTTGAGGTTAGGTTAGGTTGGGAAAGTCGATCTTTGTTTTTGTTGTGGGCTCGTGGGAGGGCGACAAAGGTGGGTTGCGAAAAAAGTGCTGTTATAATCAGGAAATTGGGTACAGTCTATGCAGGTAGAATGCCTATATACCTACTCTATCCTGTAACTATATGTGTAGTATGAAAGAGTATGCGCTCGGCGAAGCGGCTGTGTGTTTGTTTTGGTCGCCCGAGCGCGCTGTGTATTTAAGGATTACGACGCTGCGATAGGTGGAGGTGTGGAATGTATGAAAAATGGAGCGAAAATCATGCGCGCTGTCACGTGGTCGCCCATTACACGTGTTTATTATGAAATTAATTGGAAAATTTGCCCACGCTTATTTTCCATTGTTTTAAAAATGTTTTTTTTTTTTTTTTTTTTTTTTTTCAATTGTTAAATACTTTCTTTTTTATACTATTTACGATCAAAAACCATCATTTTACATAATACTGCGTTTTATTTTAATTTTAAATTATTTATTAAATTAAAATAGTAGACTACCTATTCAATGAGTTCCGAAAAAAATATACACGTCCTCCGATTCTAAATACCAAATCAACTTTTCCCATTCCCCCGTAACTCGCGCATCACAGCTGATATTCAATTCCTCCGTAGAATTGCATCACGTCTCACCGGTACTCTACGAGAAAATTGCCTGGCGTCTCACTGTACACAATTACCTATGCGCCGGGTTACCCTAATCATCAATATCATTTGCAATTTGTTACTACATCGTGCCAAATCAGAAAAATTACAAACTCATCACCGATGTAAAAGTGTTTTGATATTTTCTGCTAGAGTACTCCTCGCAAGATTCGGCCGACCGACACAACAAGCTTTATCGCTCTCCGATGTTCCCCTTTCTGTCTTATCGCATCAGAATTGGTTCTCGAGAGATTCAGCATACAAATATCCGAGTTTCCTTGATTTTCTCCGGAGATCTCATCTTTTTTCATGAAGTCTTTGAAAATTCATCAACGTGCACGTAACGCCTGATAACATCGTTGAGAATATAAAGTTTCTTAAATCTATTGTCTTTCCCTCTTTAGTTTTAAATTTCCCACGTTTAACACAGCTATTATAATTTCTCACCCTACAAATTTCATTCTTTAAGTGCAAACTATTATATTATAAATTTTAAAGTAAGAGACTTTTTCCATGAAGAAATTATATGAAACCTTCATGCGTTGCGTCTAATTTTCTCTCATTACCGCTTATGTAATTTCCACGCATCCGCAAACTCACCATCGATTTCGCATCGACGTACGCAAAAACTGCGTTTGCACAACGAAAACTTTTTTTCTCGTCAAGCGAGTCCATCAATCTTTCAGCGTTCATCTATAGGGAGATGTTGCCACAATCAAAAGTGTGTTTTGCGTATTGCTCTTAGCCCAAGCGCACATATATTTTTATTTCATACAGAGGCAAAGGTACAGTGCTAATTGAGAGGATGGGGAGCAGCAATGCTAAACGTTATTTTCGCTCAACGAACAATTTAGTAGAAGTATTTCAACCAAGCGGTAGGAACAGCAATTAGGTTCAGTTAGTATAAGTACGCTTATCATGGCGTTGATTACCCCATGAGGAAAAAGTGTATCTTGTTGAGGGGTACTTGGTGTGGGTATGGTAAAATTGTTTAGAATGTTGTGATAATTACAGACAATAAGGAGAACGGCTTTCCTTTTCATATATGCAAATAAATTTGTGAGCTGATACATTTCAAATATTAAATTTGTTTATTGCGAGTATTTCCTTGTATTTTTATATCGAATAAAAAGGTCTTACCTTTATAATTTATCTAATACTTTTTACTTTATATGTATAATGAATCGTAAATTTAATGAGAATGAGTTTTAAAATACAACGTTCTAATCGTAACAGCACTAAATATAATATTTAAAACTTTGTTTCTGAAATTTTCTAATAAAATTGTTCTTCTTTACAGAGGAAAATATACGTCGAAGGTGGAAAAGTCTAAAGGACCACTACAGACGAGAGCTTAAAAAGTCCATGACAGATGCAACAGCTCCACCCTCGGCATGGCCTTACTACAAAAAGATGCGTTTCATGAAAAGCCAAATGTTTGTGTCTTTGCGACGGAAAAATGGAGAAGACCATCTTGAAATTCTCAGTGATGACGAAGAAGAAATAAGTGGTCAGTGGAGTGCACAGAGACCTCAAAAACAAGAGGGTGACTCTGATACTTTGGATGATTATGAAATGGCAGAGTACAATCAATTGATTAAATACGAGCAACATATGCAAGATATAGCTCAGTCAGGAATGGGAGGTACCCGAGAAGAAGAGGAAGAAGAAGAAGAGCCAGAAGAGGAACAACAACAAGAGGGAGAGGAAGAAGAACAATTGCAGGAACAAGAGGTATTGTCTCCTATTCCTTCGTTGCAAGACCAGGAGGAACTTAATGTTTTACAACAACAGCAGGCTGAGTTGTCAGAGTTATCAAATATATCAACACTACAGCAGCAACCAGTTATACCGAATGACATGTCTGCCATGACGACCATAGCTGAGATAGCTGGTATACCTACTGCAATAGTAACTACCACTGCAAGTTCTTTGAATGGTAGGTTGTCACATGCTGACCTGCAGCAGCGAACTTCAGATGCGGTCAACGCTATGAACAGATCTAGCACACTGTCAGCTATGCAAGAACCTAGCAACATGAACGGCGACCTTGCGGAGATGAATGCGAGGCACTCGGCCCTGGAACAACAGCGCGCTGAAATTAACGGCAGGCTAAGTGCGATCCAGAGAAATGCTGAGATATCGGCGATTCAACAGAGAGCGAATATCACGGCCATGCACCAAAGAGCGCAGACCATAGCCATGCAACAGAGAGCTGAAATGCAGCAAAGAAATGGTGTTGTCGATAATGGGGTGGACAACTCCAACGTCTCAGCAATTATTGGAGATGACAGAGGTGGTATTTCGGATGACTATCATTTTTTCATGAGTTTGATGCCTCATGTGAGAAACTTCACATCTCTACAGAAACTCAAAGTTAGAAATCGCATTCAACAAATCATCATTGAAGAAGCTACGAATTGTCAGTATGATCCTCTTGGAAATTGTTGAAATTGGTGTGTGTATTTGTATGATGTGTTTATAAATAGGTCCGTGTTTTTCAAGTTAGAGTATATATGAACACATAGTGTAAAAAACATATGTGCACTGTCGAAAAGAATCGTAGAACCAAAGTTATGTGTATCATTCGCCAAATTGGATGTTTCGATTGTGATATATCATTTTCTTAAATTAGCAATCTAATAATTTAAAGAGTACATTTTCTGATTCTTCACATGTATAGCTTT
Source organism: Torymus auratus (assembly GCA_900474315.1). Taxonomy (NCBI): domain Eukaryota; kingdom Metazoa; phylum Arthropoda; class Insecta; order Hymenoptera; family Torymidae; genus Torymus; species Torymus auratus. The sequence goes on from UXGD01000080.1 coordinate 31,046, forward strand.
ACAAATATATAATGTATATGTGTGAACACACATATTGTTGTTGAATACGTTAAATTTAATCAAATTATAAAAAAGTAAAGAACTTTAAGATTATATGATTGATTTTATAGCAAATTTAACAGAACAAACTATTTTCATGAAGTATTTTTATCAAAAAATATATACATCTATGTAACAGATATGTATTCCCTGACAATGTATAGTTATTACAATACAGCAATCAATAAACTGTATTGAAACGCAGGAAGTTATACAGTTTTTTAAATTAAATTTTGTACAAAAATACTCAAAATTTATCCACAATGGCAAATGAAATCAAATAATCAATTCTTTTTAACAGTGAACAAGTTTGGGTAATGCATAGTCTATTTTGTTAGTGCTTTCAAAGAAATAATAAAAAAGAAAGTTCCATGAAAAAGAAAAAGCTCAAGTAAAATTGTAAATGTACGCGTGCGACATTAAGTGTACGAGCAATTTCAGTGAACGTGCAGAAACTATTCGATATTCGCGAGAGTCAGCGCAATGAAGCTTCCGCTCTCTTATAACTGATTTTCACCATTGGTTCCTTCTCGAAAATCGCCCACTGCTACAGCCATGGCCGTTGTCGACTTTCTAATAAAACGTCGGTGCTTCCTCTTCTTTCCGGGGATCACGAGCTTGTAGATCATCGACGTCGCTCACCGAAAATTACACTGTGCGCGCACGCTGAGAGCAATCTTGAAATATCGCCGATAAAACGTCCGAGTTCATTTTCTTCGTGAGGAGAGCTAGATTCGTGCAAGATGCGGAGAGGGGGCTTAGAAAGCGAGGCCAGCTCGGGATGAAGAACAAAATGAATTGCAGGCGTGCGTTTTCGATGATTAGCCACGCGCGCTTGCACGTTCAGTCCGAGAAGTGACAAGTGGAAGACAAACGAGCGCCAATGTGCTCGTTTCCTATATAATACAAATGTACTGAGATTGCGAATGACGAATGATCCAAAGTGCCGTAAGCGAGTGTCGCGTATGAATGATGTGTATGTGTGTGCAAGGGTGAATTTCCAACTTCAAAAATCACGCATTAGACTTTGGATTATTCTTTGAAATTGAAAAAGTCCTTTACAGTATTAACTGTACGATCTTTGAAATGATTATGAATTTACATTATTGACTGAATGGCTTTTGTTTATATTTCGAATGTTGAAAAGGTTAAAAGTTTTATATTTTTGTACATTGGCATAACGTATTAGACGTGACAATTATGTTAGGCACATACACATTTGTAATTAGTTTTTAATCATTTTATTAAAATTGAGGTAAAATTAGGTTTTATTTTCTGATATTAATATAACCATTCAACACTTTATTACGTTATTGGCTAAGAATTTTCATGTAAATAAAAATAATTAAAGATTAGATATTTTGAGATAAACAAATATTACGTTGTATTTTCTATGTAATAGTAAGATCTGTCATTTAATTTTTTTTTATATTTTAAGTAAGCGAAAAATATTTAAAAGTGATTGAAAGCTTTTAGACTCTTTATAAAAAAATATCGTTGTAATACGCTTAATGTCCTGTACATTAAAATTAATAGTACGTAAGAATGTTACAAAAACAGTGTAAATAAGAATTTTTCGATAGCATTAAATACATCACTGTAATATTATCTGATTGCATTTTTAGTATCTTTTAAACTATGATAATTGAACTGATCACCGAATTTACTAAAGCAATATAATTTAAAGAACAATTTAGTTTTAAGTGAACATGAGAAATCAATTTATCCATCACAAATTATACCGGTAATCTTATGTTTAAAAAACGTCCCATCAATTTTATATGTGTTGCAGTCAAACAATATATGATATTGCATTGAAATTAAATTAATTAAAATTAACCAAATTTTTCTCAACCTGTGGTACTACTTATATAGCTTTATAGTAAGAAAGTAATGAAATGTACTTGTTACAACGAAGAAAATCAATATTCACGCGATTTTCTACCAGTGAAACAATGTGTAATGTCCGTATATACCTCAACGCGTGCAATCACAACAGCCACTCGCTACATTTTCCGACGTTCAATAGCACCATGCCCACTTAACGAGATAATGACGATGCACAAGCGGTCTAATTTTACTTTCCTACGCGTATATATATATACATGCATGCGTCGAAGAAAGGAAAAACGAACAATGGCTCGCTCACATGCAAGAGGAAAACAGAGAAGGAGCAGCAGCAAAGAGAGCCAAGGTATATATACTCGCGCGCAAACACAACAGGAGAAAAGCAATTAGACGGCGAAGAAGAAGAGGAGGAGGAGGAAGAAGCGATTCCGGTCTCGCTCGCTCCTGACCTTATCCGCGCGCGTGCACACGGCGACGAGAGACGGGTTCACACGTCAGGTGCACCAGCAGCAGCAGCAGCACAAACAGCCACTGCTCGCCTTTATATACCGTAAGAGCATTGGGTCAACGTACCTCGGTTGCAAGCGATTTTGCGAACGCGTTTCCTTTTTTCCGCGAACGATCGGTTCTTTCCCTTCGTTCTTCCAATACACACGGCGTGATGCATCGTATCACCCTTATGTGTGTGTGTACATATGGTGCGCACGTCTTATGCTCAAAGCGTATAATTTTTAAGTACACGCGTACGCGTTTCTTTTCGATCGTTCTGCGATACGCGTGTCCGCCTCCCGGTGCTCTAATGTAACGGCGTTTTCCTCTCTTTCTGTTATTTCTTATTTTCTTTTTGCGTATACCGGTGTATTATTATCTTAATGGATTATACGTTGCCGAATATAAACCTCGCCTCCGTTTTCTGTACTCTGGGCGCGCGCGCGGGCTGAATATGCCATTTTTATTATGCGTGCGAACGAGAGACGCGTGTGTGATGTTAATGTGCCGTGTCGTGCATTTACCGTGAAGGAGAGAGAGATATCCTTTTGTTTGTCAGTGCCAAAACCAAGTTTCGTTCTCATTATGTTACACAGAGATTGAGCGATTGATTTTTATCAAAAATAAAATTTCGAATATACTCAACATTTGTTTCAATCATATACCCGCTTTTAAATAAATTCCCTTTCCTTCTTATTTTTAAGTATTTATTAAATAAAAGTCATAATAAATAGTGTGGTTTCAAGTTATACAAAATCAAGGATTATCTATCTACATTCTTTGAATAAATTACAAAAAATATATATGGCGAAATTTAGAAAAAAGTGGACCATCAACAACTTAATTATTCAGCTATGCAGTAAAGCCATATTTTACTTAAGATTCGTATTAATGATTGGAGAAAGATATAAAATGAAAGTTTTAGCATTAAATTTTCAAGTGTATAAAAAACAAGATAAATGACTATAGAACGGCATTTTCTTTCACATTTTCAATTATTTCACTTTTATTCTTCTAACCCTTTACGTTTACTTCTCAAAAACCATTAACATAAAGCTTAAATATTTTTAAAATGCTATACTTCTATTTCAATACTATCTCTGAAACTCCAGCAGTATTCGATTACCGTCATAATGAAGATTAAGCACTTAAAAGAGCTGCTTATATACATATACACTGTATCCCTGGCGCATGCATGAGCGCAATTTCTCACATTTTCTTCCCATCATCAGCATTTCTATGAACACGCAGGCGCAGTGTGTCACAACGGCGCCCATTCAACTTGCGCATCGTGCAATTATCGTTAAAAACCAACACTGTTATCTCGCAGCGCGCACGGGGCGCACAAAAAGTCCTCTTAATTCCGACTTTCATTGTCGTCGGCGCCTGCGCGCACGTTCACTGCGATGATGAGCCCGAATTTAAAGGCATCCGCTGCGATTACGGCTCGCGGCCCGTTAGTCAATTAGCGGAGCGCTACTATCTCCCGTGACTTGCAGGTAGGTATATACCCACACTCACACACATATAGCGAAACCGTATTACTCGCATTTACTCAGAGCGCGCAATCTACGAATGCTAATCTACGATTTGCATTGGAAATTACGGTTTCAAGAATATATATACATGTAACGTAAAAGTCAAAAGTCGACGGTATATACTCTCGTAGCGTATTATAAGAGGCACCTGTCGGACGCGTCAAGACGCTGTACAGTTGTAATACGCGCGATGCTAGCGATGATTTCCCGTATATCTATAGGCTCAGAGCCCGGTAAACAACAGCTAATTACGCAACAAAAAGTCAAACATACTTGCGGATTTTCAGAAATTATCGGTAATAAAACTGTCGTTAAACAGCTCTCGCGAGCGCCGTGTCGTGTATTATATAGCCCGGTACGTGATAGAGAAAACTGAGGCAAGTCTCCCGCGGCGCAGCTAGACGCGCAAAAGAAGCGAAAAAGCCGCGACAAGCAGGTATAGAGATAAAGAGCCTCGCGGTGGTACATATAAACAAAAAGTATATATAACGCGTACATAGCGGGGCCGAACGGCCACCTGTCAGTCGAGCCCGTCCGTCGCGTCTCCCATTGCAGGTGAGTTTCCGCTCGTCTCCTCCTCCTCCTTCTCTCTCTCGCAATCCGCTTTCCACGCGACCCAAATCGAAAAAGTCGACTCTCGCGGCGCTGCAGCAGATCAGCCGCCGCTGCACTCGCGGATGTATTATAAAACGCGTCGAGCCTCGCGATATTACGCCCGAGGCGTCGGCGTCGCGCTGGGGGAGAGAGAACGTCATTATATCGTTATTATATACATACGGGCGAGGCCGGCTTCCTCGGTTACGCTCTCGCAATATATCGCGCGTGTGTGTGGGCAGTGTATAGATATTCAATTTGGAATGCGCTAGACTTGCCGTCGTCGTCGTTGTCTCCTTTTTTCCCTCCCTCTATACCAGTTTTGCTATACACGAGGGGCGTTATTATAGGTTCGCGCGGAGAGGAGCTTTTGTATATTTTGACAGACGAGAGTTATTGTACATATCTACGCCCGCGCGGCGCACGAGAGTAGCAAACTTTGTGTTATACCGTTATAGCTTGGCGTTACGGCTGTGAGCGCGGTTTTTCGAAAGAGACGTTTTTATTGTTCTCGATGCTATCTGCGTTTTATGCGAGGCGCGCGCGGGATATATTTTTATCCCCCCGGCTCCGCCGCGCGGAATGGATAGTTGCGCCGATATTATATACCCTACTCTCGCGGCGAGAGCCTCTTAATGCTTTATATAAATATATATACACATGTATAAACTATGTTGCAGTTTACTGTTATCGGGCCTCGCAGATCGCCCGGTAATTCGACCGTACTTTATACTTTCCGAGATTAATAACATTAAGATTACAAGGCGGCCCCATTTTTTTTTCTCTCTTTTCGTTCCACATTCTCATCATCATCCTGCGCGCAAAGTCAATTAGCCGCGCGGCTTTTATTTGCATGTAGGTATATATATGAGTATAGCAAGACTTCCCGAGATATATATATTTCTAATAAGTAATTTCGTCCATTATGGCGAGCTATCGCTTTACAAACCGTCAGTTGCAGAAACAAGATCCATCTTATAACCGAGCTTGCGCGCATCTTTTTCCCTTATCGACGCGCGCGCACTTTATAATCACGCGAATTTATGAAACTCTACGCGCTTGCTCGAGAACAAAAAAAAATAGGCTTCCCATGCGCGCGCGCGCACAGGAAGATCGTTAAGGTGTAGTATATATGAAGCGTCGAAGAGAAATCGCATCGTCTGGGCTAAATAAATTTAATTAAATAGGTGCATTAAAGCATCCCGGGAGCTGCGAGATTTCCAGCGGGAAATGCGCGCGCAGAGCATCGTTTTAGCGGTTTCTCGATGAAACTTTTTTCTTCCGTCGTCTCTCGTGCTCACGCGCATGCCCGTAAATTAATATTAGATCTGAATATAAGCTCTCTTATGCGCGCGAGAGATAACGCGGATAATAAATAATCCGAGGCTCGCGATATAACTTATTAGCCTTTTCGAATATATGTTTAGATTGGGCTCTTGGTACTTTGCGCGAGATGAAAGCCGCTAATTATTCAGAGAGAGAGAGAGAGAGCTTCGACGTGTGAGTATTATTTTATGCACGATGGGGATAAAACGTATATACGAGGCGTGCGAAGGGAATTTCGAAGGTGAAAACAGCGCGCAGGTGACACGACGTGAGTTTCGGTTAATGTGAAATTCGTTTCGAGACCCGTCGACATTCTTTTCACGTAATTTGTACTTTAACTTGTAATGTCGAAAATGAAAAGAAAGAGAAAAAGAAATTAACAACAACGACGTGCGAGGGCCACATGGGATTGTAATATCATTGGGATTAAAATGTAGTTCAACGCGCACGGCTCGCGTTAAGCTTTATTTCGTCATATATTTGCATTCGCATTCCCATAGCTCTTAAACGCACTTTCTAATGATTTTTCACGCCGAAAGATATTTTCGTGCCGCATATTACAACTTGATTAAAACATTATCTCTCGGAATTGAAGGTAGGAAAAAAACCGTTCGAAAGTAACATCAACCATCATTAAGCCTTTTTTACACCCATTCCACATACAAACTGTGTGTGTGTGCAATGTACAACTCAATCTCCCTCGTCCATTCAGCTGGCACGTAGCTTTCTACCAATTTTTCCAAACGGCTCGTTACATTTCCATCTAAATCCACACAGCTTCGGTCTTCCGCTTCTCACCATCGCTCATCCCAACGGCACCGCGTCGGGCAATTACAAGCCGTACTCACTCGCGGCTTATATACTATATATACACGACTTTACAACAGCCGCTCCGAACCTTAGATCATCTTCACACCTCCGACTTATTCCGTTTTCCTCTCTCGTAATCCTCCTCTCTTCTCGGCTATACAGCTCACGAATCTCTCTCCGTTCTCCGCTCGCGACTTATCTCGCTGTCTTATCGAGAGAGAGCTTCGCGCTCGGTTATCTCGAGAGAATGGGAAGTTTAGCGGCGACTTCCCTCGCGAGCACCGATTTCTTTCGTAACCCTTGTATAAAGAGAGCGAGAGACAGAGAGATAATAGTCGGTGCGCATAGTTGCTGGGTATGAACACAGCTATATAGCGGAGCTAGCAACGGATTAGAACGGAGATTTCTTTTTTCCCGCGCGCGACTTCCGAGCCGCGGCGATCGCCTAGATTAAGTCTAATTGATGATCGCGTGTATATGTAGGTGCGCTGCTCGTGCCGTGTATTTGCCTTTTTTTTCTTCTTAGACTCGCCGTTTCGTTATTGCGTTATAATCGGCGCAGTGGGGAGAAAAGAAGAACTATGGGCTTCTTTTTCAGAGCAAGCTCGATTGCTTTATACATCACGCGGGTCGCTTTGTGCTCCCGCGCGAGTATTTCGCGCGCTACGTGCATTTATCCTCGCTCAATTCCACCTGTGGCAGCGCGCACAGACTACGATTAATCACGGAAATCAGCGTTTCGTAATCCTCCACATTTTCCTCGTCATTAACAGTACCAATGAAAAAAAAAGAATAAACATCATTCTCTCTCTCTATTCATTAGCGCTATATTGGTTCTCACGACAAGTGGATCGTTAAAAGCTGCTGTCCGCGGCGCAATGTTCAAAACTTTCAGCGCTTATATAAAACTCTCCTCTGCGCTTGTATAGCCTTAAATTAAAGGCAGAATAAACCTACATCGGCGGACAGCCGGCCGATAAAAAAGGAGTCAAGTTCAAGCGCGCGCTGCACACACACACACTTAAATATGAGAAAAAGCATATATGAGGCAGACGGCAGTAGAGAGCGCGAAAGAAATCACGAAAGGTTTTATAGCGAAATTTATGACGCTCTCGCGAGCTATATGGGATGTATCGTGCGTGCCCCCTCGCAGAGAGAGAGAGAGAGAAGGCCTCGTGATAAACGTGCGTGAGCCGCACTTGCTTGCACCTACGTTACGTGTTGCACTGCCGCCAGCGGTTATCGTATTATACGCTCTACACGCAGCTAGAGAGCACCGAAAAAAAATTCCACGAGAGCATGCAGCGCGTCTGTCTCTGTCTCGAGGCGGCAAAGAGGAGAGGCGATGATGCTATGTATATATCGTGCACGTGATGCGAGCATAGCGCTCCTCGCGTGCGGCTAGTTATAGCGCTGAATTAATTGTCCCTTTTTACAAGCGCTGTTTACATTGGAATTTATTGGGGGAGACGCGGCGGCAGCAGCGGCGCGTGTGCAGTTAAATAATTCAGCCGCATCTATATACGTATATATGTGGTTATGAGTATTTTTAATGGAAAAATTAATGCGTTTGTAGTATAACACTGATTGAAGTAGTGATGAAACGCGCGTGAGTATGTCATGTTTCTGTAATAGTTGCTAGTGTCTTGTCGGACAGCTTTACAGCTTCTTGTAATTATCATACATGCACGGATATTAAATTCTAAAAATATCATAATGCAGCCTTTAAATATTAATTTCACGAATAGATAATAAATATATTTAATAACTAGTAAAATTTAATTGAATATCTGCCTAATTGGCGTTTGCTGATACATTACAAGACAAATTTATTGTACAAGCGGCCAAGAATATATCTTGTATCGCGAGAACTAACAAAAATTGAATGAACCATTCTTATCTACAGCCCAGTAGCCGTTATCGTCAAACACCAAACTCTCGAACACGCAGCTCCCATTCACAAACGCGCATCACCCATAGCGACCTACAAATAAAAAAGAAACCGACCGTGCGACAAGTCGAGATAATATACATCACGCACACGCGCTTGTGTAAAATTCTCTCCCAAACAAGTGCGTCGTGCGGGGTAACAAAGCCGCACTCGCGCGGCTACTCTCTAATAATAAAGCCATCTTTCGAAGAAAGCAGCGTTGCACACGCACCTCTATACATATACATACGAATAACACCAGCGCGATGCACCTCGACAATCGTTCGCTTATATTGCCCAGCAGTGAAACCAAGCGGCGAGCCCTAATATACACGCGCATATCTCCACGTCCGCTGTCTCTCACACGTCCCGCGATGCTTTCCCCTGTCGCGCGCACAGCTCGAACCCTCTCGTATACATATACGATGTTACGCGCGCACCTTCGAGAGAGATTACTTTCTCTTGTCCGGGACGCGCCGAATAACCGTTCATTACGCGGCTTACACGAGCCGGGAGAGAGAGAGAAAAAAGACACGCAACATCCATCCCTCTCGGTCCATTAGTCTCTCTCTCGTCCGCTTGCGAAACGCGTATAGGTACAGACTGGAAATCCGCAACGGCGATCCGATAATTGGCTGATAAGGGATAAGACGGATTTACGCTGCTGCTGCGCCGCCGCTGACGATTAAGCTCGTGTTATAGATAACGAAGAGTTTCGCTGTGGTGAGAGCGTAATGTATAGTAATGCGCGAATATAATGGCGCCGGCGGTTTCAATTATGCTGTCGCGCGATTAGAAAGGATTATACGCGCGCAACCGCTACCGAGCGATGAAAAGAAAAAAAAATGAACGCGAGCTTTGTGCAGCGTGATGCCGGGGTAACTGATACTCCGTGCTGGCTTGGATTTTATTGTGGACTCTGTTGGAGAGATTTTCCCAGGCGGTGAGGTATAATATGCGCTAGCGCGGGAAAAGCAATAAATATGGATAGTAAGAAGTTTCTTTGCGTATATATAGTCATCATGGGCAGAAATGGGTCACCCACTTTGTATTGTACCCGCGTTACTTTATTATATATTTATTGTTGTTGGGGCAGAAATGTGTGAGCGGCGCTGATCGTGAGTCGTTATTTTAATAAATATATAAGAGCCGCAGGGGCGTTACGTGCGATGATGAAGGAACCCGTGTCCGGAGCAATCAAACGTGATGTATTTATTCGAAAATATATACATACAAAGTTTCAATAATATTGCTTTCGAAAAAAACCCATTATATACATAACTTATGATAAACCGATATTATTTACGACGGCTTATTTTGGTGTTTACTAGCGTTTAGGAAGATGAAATACGAGCCTATCGAAATTTATATGCAAACCGCGTTTAAATCCTCCATCGAGCTGCGCGCGGGCCTCTAAAAATATCCTCGCGGTCGTTTAACCACACTCTACACCGTCCCACCGTCAACCCGCAAGATCCACTTTTATTTTCCCCCCTTAACGAAGAAAAAAGCCGCGCAACGCTAAATGCCGAACTCACGGCCGAGATTTATGTCGCCGCTCCAGCCCGATGTTAAAAAATCCTTAATCAAACCAAAAAACCGTTGCCCGCCGCGCACTCAGTGAAAAAAAAAGAACCACGAACGCGAAACGCTTTTAAGACGATTTTTTTTCACTCGCTCTCGCCGCTCCACGCAGCATCCCGCTAATTTTAATTGATGTAGGTCGCGCGAAATAAGGCCGCTGCGGCGGCGGTGGCCATAAAAAGTGTACTCGCGCGTAAGGATTCGCTCAAAATCCCATCAACCGCGTCGTCGCAATAACCCGTGTAGTGCGTCATATGCGCTGTGCGGCTTGTGTTGTATTATACAGCGGATGATGGGGGGGCTACAAGTACACACAAAGACGATTGTCAAGGATCCCCGAAAATATGGCGAGTCGCCCGCGGACGAGTTATCCAATTTGCCCGTGTTTTTCAGCCGCAAAGCAACGAAAGATTATCATCAATTTGCTCTGCTGTATATATATACACAGACTGCAGCTCGTCCGGCCAATCTCGAATTCGCCGCGCTAATTAAATTCTTTGTACTTCGGTGAGATTTATATGTAGGGCGGGCTTGAACCGTCGGCGCGGGGCTTTTGAAAAAATTTTACAATTTCTTAATGGGAAACACACACACACGTGCGTACAGTGCTTTCGTTGTATGCTCTGCGGTTAATTAATTGCGCGCCCGGAATCGCGGCAGTGATGCCGAATTAAAAGGGACGTTGTTTACAATGCCCGTTATAATTGTTTTATTGGCGACGTATATAAAATGGAGTTATTTTTTGTAATTACAATTAGGCCACGGTGTCCACTTCCGCGTACATGTGCGTTATATCGAAAGGATGTCAACCGGCTAATTTGTCGAAATTATTACGATGACTGCGCAGTCGTCACTTGAAATGGAAGAAAAAGAAACTTTTGATCCTTACAAGCTGAGATTTATCCGGAGCGATGTTATCGTGTTTGCTAAATAACGATTAACCTTTCCACTGCCTGGACTTACTTCGTTTTATCATCAGTGAGAAATTACAAGGACGAATTCTGAGACTCTATTGACTTTTTTTTCTACACTGAAACCTTTGCATGAAACTTTCATATTTATGACATTTCCTTCGGACCAGCCATAAATTTTGCAAAATGACAAGCCCATCCTTCGCTCTCGACAAAAAAATTATTCGCGTAAAATCTCTGTTTCTCTCTACTTGCGTAGTTTTCGAAATTTCACAACTATACGCCTTTGCAATGCAAACCCACTCGCAGACCGAGCTCTCTCTCTCTCGCGATATTTTCCACGCGCATCATCATGGCATATAGGCTCCTCCTCTAGAATCCCCGCAGCCTAACGGTAAACACGCTGCAATTTTTACGTCTGCGCGCAGTACCTACGCAGCTTAAAAATGAAAATTCACTTATAAATCATCATTTCGCTGCATCCATTACGCAAGTCGTGCATCGTATTATATAGCAGCAGCAGCAGTACCACAGAACGCGCGTATAATGCCACGTCTCTCTCTCGGCTCGTATAAATATAAATGGGTTAGCGTGCAGCTCTCCTCTCGAAACCGCATAGAAAATAGCTCTGTCTCCACGCAGTTCGGCGGTCTCGTGTCCCAAGCGCACCGCACCGCATACCGAAACAAAGGCGCACGCGAAAAAGCGAGCCCCGGTGGGTATAGAAACGCATCATCCCGCGCAGAAGAGACTCTCTCGGAGTTAACGAACTTGCGGTCCAAGAGGGAGAAAGAGCGAGTATAGGAGCGCGAATCCCTGCGCGTGCGTGCGTGCGAAGATGAAGAGGCAGGGATATAAACCGGGCGGGAAAGGCGAGAGTCTGGCGAGAGAGCGAAAGAGGAGAATCGAGAAGCGGAGTGCGCAGCAGCAGCAGAAGAAGAAGAAGACGAAGAAGAAGAAGGCCTGGGATCGACTTGGCGGGCTTCTCGGAACGGAGGGAGGGAGAAAGAGTATGCCTCGGGACCGGTAGGACTGGTGCCCCGATATCCTTCTCCCTCCCTCCTCGCGCGCGAGCACAGGTACGAGGCGCTCCCTAAACGTAACACTATACACGCGGCGCGTACAATGCACTTGCCGCGAGGCAGAGACAGAGAGAGAGGCCTGGGAATTATCGTCGTTCGCGACGCTTCGTGGGCGCTATAATATAGGTAGCTGCGGCCGAGTGTAATTCGGATAAAAAGCGCGGGTTTCGGGTGCCCGAGTCCGTCTGCCGGTCGGATCGCTTGGCTAGTCACGACGCACACAGGAGGAGAGTGAGAGGATGAGCTCGGTTACAATGGCTGATTCACTCGTGATCAATGTTCCGGAAAAGAGAAAGAGGTTCGATCGGTTTCTAGGGCTGTAGTGTGGGTTTTGGCTGCTTTTGAAGGAAATCAGATGTCTTTATCGATTTTAAGGGGTTTATCTCACAGCATGAGGATTATATATGTTTATGTTTAAAGGTATTTTTTCAACGAATTTAAGTATCTTCTTTAAATCTATTACTTATAATATTTATATTATAGCATTTTCATTACTCAATAATTCTAGGAGCAACTATTTCAACATTTCAATAATAAAAGTCGTTTATTAAACGGCATATAATATAAATACGTGTATATATAGAAAGATGAACAATTTTTTGCTTATTTGGCAAAAAATTTTATTGAAATTTATAACACCGGCGACCGATAAATTTCCAAGTTTACGATTTCGCTCTTAAAAGGTACAAGATCATAACTGAGAGAGACTAGGGCAGAAAATTATGTAAGACATTTCTGCAACGCGCACCTTAAAGGTGCATGCGGCGGAGCGCAGGAGGCCTCGAAACCCGAAACTACACTGTAGCTTGCCGCTTGATTGCCGTAACTCTGGCTACAGGAAGCGTGTAACTGCCATCCCTGCGGGTATATAGTAACAAATTCCTTCGAGGCGCAGACGTGTTACGTCTCACGCAGAAATCCAGTGAAATACTTAAACTAACAAACATGGAATAGATAAATCTCCGATTTATGCTAATCTTTCCCAGACGGCGAGGATTTATTTCAATTTTTGTCTTGAATTTTAAAGCCACATGTCGAAAAAAAAATAGCGAGTTTTATGCGTGCGCCTATGCGGAAGATGTAGTGGCGTTTTTTTCGCACTGAAAGGACTACAAGCAACGAGTATAATATACGCGCATTTACATTCAAATTAACATCTCTCTCACTTGCACGCGAGAGAGAGAGAGAGAGAAAGAGAGAGTCGGACGCAGTTGCATGTGGGTCAGAACTTTTGCCCGTGCACCTTGAGCCTATATAGCCAGCTCACGCGTCTCGAAAATAAGAAAAACATTTTTTTTAATATACGATGTCGGACTAAAAACTTGCCCGCTTTATTTATAGCCTTTTCAATATTCCACGCGTCTTATTTCTTTGCACTCGCGCGCGCACGCAATAATAATCCTTCCCCCGGCACGCGCGCAAAAAGAACCTATATCAGCCGCTCCGCCGAACATTTGCAATTATAACATCATAATTTGCTTTATATTCGTGCGTGCGTTCCCCCCTGCCAAGCAAACAAACAGGCAAAAAAGTTGTTCGGACGGTGCAAGTGCATCGCGGCGCCAACAAGCTAATACTCGCTCATTTTCGCATCTACCCGCGCGCGAGTTATATTTATTCCTGCCCCATCTCGTGCGGTGCAACCACTATATACACCGAGAGAGAACGCATGCAGGTATTTCGTGCAGAGAAGGAGTGAGCCACCAGCGCTCGACTCTCTCTCGGGGGGGTTAGTTTTACGACCGAGAGACCCACTGCACACGCCTGCGCTTCGCTGACCGATACTTTACGGCCGGACGCGAGAGGCTCTATCTCTTTCTTTCGAGCGGCATGTTGTGTCTCGTCAGGAATTCGATGCGCTCGCTCGCAGGTATATACACACACACATAACAGGGGAAACCACCGCGCTGATGCGATGTGTCAGGCCGAGGGATACGCGATTAGCATTACAAGCGGTTAATGAAACGCGAAGGTTTTTGTCTGTGTATCCTATGTCTTAGTTCGGCGGGGGCCGGAAAATTTTTCGATGATTTACACGAGGACGCGTGTAATGAGGCGAGAGAACGAGCGAGTTTTCTCCTTTTAGGCTGAAGGCTCTATATATACGTGCCGCGCGTCAGGCTATTTTGGAAAGCGGAGTTTCGGCCGCTGCAGTTTCGGCGCGTTGTAAATTAGACTTTTTATATTGCGCGTTCCGAGAGATAATGCCGCACGTGACGTGGATTTAAACGGGGCGGTAATTGAGTCCCGCCACGCGATTTAATTATCCCAATAACACGCGAATAAAACTTTATCGGGCGCACGCTGACGACGCGCGTAATACCGTCAGGTGCATAAACGTCGGGAGACACACTCTGTTTACATTCCGAAAAAAAGGAACCGCGTTATCGGCAGTCACGGCGTTATATTAAAATGCACTACCGATTCAATAACGACGAGGTGTAATTGCGATACCGCGCGGCTCTTTCAGCGTATTTGGAAAGCTCGCGGCTCGGATATAAAGTCGAGAGGCGGTCGTTTAACTGATAAAAAATTACGCGTGAAATCCGGGCGCCAGGGACGAAACTAGTTTTGGAAGTATATGTATACGCTTCCACCAAAACAGACGATTAATTATCTGAAAATTAGACAGCTATTACGGGTGAGAGAAATTTACATCCACAAAGGGTCGGTAAATCAGGCGAGCGAGCGGCTGGCGGGCGATGGTTATTTTCCAGCGCATTAGTAGGGAAAAATCGGTTTTCCCTTTTACTCCGTGTACCGTATACCTTTACCATGTTTATGAGAAGTTTTTAGTGCGAGCTACATTGTTTCAGGTAAAACTGAATGTTGAGTGTGTTGAAATATGTATTTTCGTAATGAATTGTTTTTATTCATACGTAAAGTAATAAATTTTGTATTTATATGCCTTCCACATCACAAGATATATTTTACAGGCACAAAATAATTGCATTACTTAAATTTATCATCAACTTCACTAATTAATAAAGGTTGAAACATTTATAAACGCGATTTAAGGCAAAAAGTTCAGATAACCGTTCAAACACGTTATTTTCATTTCCTTAAAGTATAAACGCGTAAAGTGCGAAAGACGAAACACTCGAAGAAACAACGCGAAAGTGACCCTTCTTGCAATCGCCAGCTCTTTCTCCACGCTTGTATATACACGCACGCTTCAGCGGCTTCGATCCCAATGTGAGCCAGCACGCCGCGCGAGGAAACACGAATTTAAATGTTTTATAAATGGCCCGAGAACGCTCCAACACGCGCGCGTGCGTGGCGTCAGGTGTCGATACACCCGACGACCGATCGCCGTGCTGATTTCGCAATCCTCGCGCGTGAGCTCGTATACAGAGCCATTCCGCGACCGAAACGGCCGAAAAAAAAACGAAGAGGAGGAGATCGAGTCATCGCGCGTATGGACTATTGCCAAACTGCATACATATACGTGCGCGTCCACTTCTTTTTCGGAGTCCTGCGGGGCCGCGAATACGACCGCGCCGAATCGCACCTCACACAGAGGCCTACTGACGTCACTGCTCGCCTTTAAAAAAGAAGGGACAGAGAGTGTATACACATATACGAGCGTGAGTGTATATAAGCAAACGGTGCCACCGAAGCGCGCGGGCGCAAGCGAGAAAAGAGAGAGAAGTTAATTTAAGGCTACGGGCAGTTGTTTTCTTCCCCTCCCGCTCGCAGCCCTTGTTTCTCATTTTCGAGGAGCGACAATTTTACACGGCAGGAAAAACCGGAGTGCAGCGCGCGCGCGCTTGTTGTCGCGTTTTATTTTTGTGTACCCTCGAGAGAGAGTGGCGAGGAGTGAAGAGGAGGCGACACTTTTTTCTCGAGGAGAGAGCTTACGGTTATTATGCGCGCGAGAGAGAGATATAGAGGGGAAAAAACACGAGTTATTTGCGGTGGTTACGGCGTGTTCGATGCGGCGCCGAAATCGATACCGGAGAAAGAGAGAGCAAGAAGTCGGTGGATATTTTTTGGAGGAAAAAATTAATTGATATGTTTGATTAAACTGGATCGGCCGGGCGGTGTGCGTACATGTATACGATGAGAAGCGTTTTCGGTTTTATGGTAACTTAAGAGTATTTGCACGTGTATATCGCTTTAATATACCGTACACGATTATGTTTATAATACGCGGGGATAAAAGTGTGATGTATAAAGCGATAAAGCCGTGCTTTAATAACATTATATCGTACATATACTTTTCCCTCCTTTTTCCTTACAATCTTCTTAAAAGTGTACTCATAAGCGCGCGTATTAATAACAGAATTATAAATAACGACTATATACAGCCTCTAACAATTGCAATTTCGCCGCGCACGTGCCCCCAATGAACACGGATAAATTTTCATATATTTTTCCACGCCTCTATTATCAAAATCGTTAGTCAGCATTATCGTTATATATTTACAATGGCACACCTCGATCCCCAGCGCATATAATTAAATCCAATTAAAACACGTTGTACCCGGCATCTGCCGCAAGTGTTATAATTAAACAAATAAGAAAATGGGAAATTATAATGCGCCGCCGCTCTGTATCTAAACTTGCTACGACGAGAGAGAGCGTCATATGCGCGGCGCATCATAATTAATTTCAGAAAGTCGTAGTTTCCTATCCTCACGCGCTCGAACAATGTCTTATTAACGGACAAAAACGCCAGGCCCCTAATAAGCTCGCGTGCGTATTACGAGCTAATCGCACGTACGCGTGCGGGGCGATAAAACGAAAAGAAAAAAACGTTCCCACCGTATCGTTGTTATACTCATCGTACAGCGTGCGAGCACTAGTGATGGCGCGACCCCGATAGATGCATTATTAATTAGCCACAGGCGCTATATACATATCATATACACATTATGTGTATACGTGTGTGTGTTCATCCAGCACTCGCTTCATAAATACACACACACACAAGTAAATGTGTATATCAGATGCCTTCGTAATAGGATTTCGCGGGCGCAGCGTCTAAGTATTTGCTGTATGCTCAGCTCTCGAGGACGAGTGTCGCGTAACGCGGAAGGTAAGCACAATGGGATATATATTCGCGGCACGGCGCCTGCCAGCCTGTGCGCATGCATGTCCCAAGTCTCATCGCGATAACTCGCTTTCGTCGCTCGCCATTCCTTCTTTCTTTTTTGTTTCTCTCGTTTTCGTGCGGCTCGAAGGCGCGGAGTCGCGACGACGACGGGGTTTCCGCGCTGTGGCGCTTAGGTCATTGTGTGTACATATGGGCATAGACGCACGTAAGTAGGTATATATACGAGGAGTTAAAAAATTCGTTATCTCCGTGCGGAGACTTCCACTTCCGTGATTCGGTCGCGACGGCGCCGGACTGTGTTTAGATAACAGGCTGTTTTACGCGGTTCTAAAAATAAGCGTGATGCGATGCGGCTATTTTCGTAATTAACTTTTAATTTTTGTATAACTGATTGCTTATTTCTTTCTTTTTATGAAGAGGTATGCGGAGTAGAGGATGATTAATTATGGACGTATGTTATGTGTGGAGAATGTGTATATATGTGATTAATTATGCGTGGAATATGATAATTGATTTTTAAGTTGGAGGCGATGAAGGGAAGGGCACTTTCGTTTTACGTAATTTTTCAAAAGTTTCGGTGACAACGTTATAATTTCGTTGAAAAAACGTATAGATCGAGCTGAAAATAACTTAATGAGTGTAAGTTCTTTTTAAGTATAATATTATACGCGAAAAGTATATGTGTTTGAAACCCTTAATTATATTTTCTTCGTACTTAATAACGATTCGTTTAAATGTTATACATTTTTATCGTAATTTCAAGATTTCTCGGTATAAAAAAATACGTTAAATATAACAATAATTATTATAACGATGACAAATCTAAATTACGTTGACCTTTAAACCGAATTTCAGCAGATAAAGAACTCCTTGACAAGCAATTGCGCAATCCTTTAAAACAAACTTAAAGGCTCCTAAACAAAAGAAACTCGTCATCCAGAGCCGACAGATCGAACAGCCGCAACAAAGTGTCCCACAAAAATTGCACTCAATTAAAAGACTGTCGGCTTATCTTCTCCTTCGCTCGCGCAATGTGTCTCTCATGCATATATATACACACCGCACGCACATTCTCTACTGTTGCGCGCTTGACGAATCACCGGCAATAACAATGATAAAAGTGTCATGTTATTATTGAGTCGAGTTACATCGCGTTGCAATACACACCCGCCTCACAATGAGGCCTTTGATAGGCCTTATTATTTATAGTATTACGATCGAACGATTAGCTCTTTCTTTCTGTCTCCCCTGGCGCATCGTATCTTGTGTTTCTTTTTTTGTCAGTTCAGTCGATCAGATTTTTTTTCTCTCCTTTTCCGAAGTGCTTTGTAATCGTCGTGTAGTGTCGAACGAGAGTTTCAATGGGAGTTCGGAGAAGAGACGTTCATTCACATCGCGGGATGAGAGGAAGGCTTGGGAATTCGGATGTGTACTGCGTTTTTTTTCCGAAATTTCACTCGCGGAGGAAGTTTCTACTTTTAAAAAGTACGAGAGAAGGGATGAGTAAGTGTGGGATGTTTAAGATGATTCTTCACATTCTTTTCAAGTGTAGCGATATATAGTAATTAAATGAGTCATGCTGGACGACTTAAGTGTTTTCTGGTGTAGGTATATATAAGCGTTTTGCTCTCTAAAATGAGTTATTGTGTCTCCGAATAGATTGCTCATTAAAAGTAGCTTGATTTCACTCGGAACGAGCTCAGAAACAAAACGATAACGCTAATCGGCTAATCAAATCAGCCGTAAAAGTTTTACAGTCGAAAGTCAATCATTCGCATTATAACGGCGAAACGACGACCATTCTGCTGCTTTCACTGTTAAATATTTAAGCATTTTACGATCACAGTTCGCGACGCTTATTATAGTCAAAACAAAAACAAAATGACTTTTTGTCCTTATTAACGGTAGCTTTTACAAACTTGTCCGGGGCGCCAAACCCGCGCGGTCCGAGAGAGCGAATATAAATTGAGATGGAAGGCGACACAGCCGAAAGGCTCATTTCTCCGGAAGATCAGCGGCGCGGACACATCTCAAAACAGTGGCATATTGGGACCATACGCGACAACACACACAGATACACACACCGCAGGAGACACTGATTTATATTCATGGAATTCAAATTTATTCCAACGGGTTTTTCACACCGTTTTGCACTTGTCACGAGTGTCCAGCTCACCAATTCGATCCTCTTACACGCGCGTCCGTGTATTTACACCCGAATTTCGAGACGCGCGCGGGCGTTTATATGTGTGCGTATATGTATATGTGTATGGTTTTACGACCTGTTGTCGCGGCCAGAAGGGGCGCGAAACCACATAACAGGCAACGATCTTCTTTCTCTCGGGTGCGAATTATTTTGATTCATCGTCGGCCGTAAATGTGTATCGGAGTTATCTTTATTAAGACGCCCGCTCACCGCAGGACAAATTAATTTTCGTCGCGCCGCACATATCCCACTGCGCGCGATATTCCAATTTGATAAGAGTCGCGAATTTTATGTGTCCAATTTAAATCGCATATATACATACAGCGAGCGAGCGCATTTCGCATTTATATGTAAATTTAATTAAAAAAAAGCGCGTCAACGGCTTTATAAAAGGAGAGTCCGGGTTACAGAGACAGGGAGGCCACAGAAGCTGGCACAATAATACACGATGAGTGTTATTGCTGAGCTACTGCGCGCACAATATAACGGTTGTATAGCGAACGGCCACTTTATTACAAAGTTTTAATACACGACTCATTAAAAGAAGATGCGGCATTAAAGTTTATGCACGGCGCGCGTGTAAATTCATAATAATCCTGGGCCAGCTAAAAATCCCGATAAACCCGTCGATAATACGGCGTAAGCCTTATCGCGCTTGCGGACTCGCGGCAAATTGACAGCGGCGACGCGCGAAATGGATTTTTGCGCTGCAGCGTCGTAAAATTAGTTATTAATTTTTTTGCTCCCCCCCACTCTAGCGGTGTCTCTCCATAACTCATGCGCTCGCGCGCAGCCATGAGCGAAAAAAGCACGAGTGTGCTCGCAGTTAAGCAGGCGCTTTAAATTCAGCCCTCGCGGTCTGTCTCTCTTTCCTTCTCGACCGACCGGTCTGCCTGTGCTCGCTCTTCTGCGGAAAAGAGCGCAAAAAGGAGGCGAGAGAGAGAGAGAGAGAGAGCCCCGCCGACGCGCCGATGATTCATACCTGCCGCGCGAGAACAGCAGAGGCGAGTCGTTCGAACTGCGTCTCTCTCTCTCTCGTAATCGCGCGTGTGATGATGATGGCGCGCCGGGAGAAGAAAGAGCAGACCGGAGACTTTTTTGGTGGCGCGCGTGCGTGATCGCGATTGTTTTTGGCGTGCGCCTGCGACATTTAAGCTGATGCCGTAAGAAGCACTGTATATATACTGCCAATAGAACGTGATCTCGGTTATGTGTGTGCCGATTCGGCGCGTGGCTCCTTTTTATCGCGTGCTCTGTATAGCGACGGGGAAACGTGAGAGTCGAGCTAAGCGAGCAACAGAGTCCTTTTTTCGAAGACCTTCGCGCTTTCGTTATCTCGCGGAATCGGAGTAGCCGCGCGCGTACGCGTATATATATAAGTTGATGGGGGGAGGCGATAATGCGAGCGCGTGCGCGGAATTAGTTTGCGCGAAATGAGGATGACTTTCGCGGAAGAAGCTTAATGAGCTAAATATGATGTGAACCTGCTGCGGCTTACATGAGCTCTGAATACAATGTTTTTCGACAGATTGGATGAAATTTTTTGGAAGTTTGGGAATCGGGACACTTTCACTTGTGAAACTTTTATACTATAGTGTAGCTTTAATGACTATCCATTGCTTATAAGAATAATGACGAAATACTAGGGTATTTATAAACTACAATGTTTTACCCTCGGGTATATTCTCATGAATCAATCGTTCCACCAGGGTCATTTATTAAACGATTATATTGTTATATACTCCGTAACATCTATAAAGAATTTTACTACATAACTGTACAGCACCTTCGGCGCGCTAAAAATATAGATATATACAGTCTAGGCAGTAAAAACGCGGAACAAAGCCATTGAGCAACGCGCGGCGAAAAATGCAAACCGCCCGAAACGACGAATATCGCGCGCACGCAGAGTGGAATAAAAAGAACGCCTCTCTCTCTCTCACTCGTGCGCGCATAAACACGAGAAAAAGGTATATAGAGGCCCGAAATTATTTATTCAAAGCGCACGACTTGTAAATCCACGCGGATATATATCGTGACATCGACGAATTTATTACTCCCGCCGCGGTCTACTGCGAGAGAGCATTGTATAATCGCGGGCGAGAAAGCGCGCACTTTGCGCTCGCGAGGCCTATAACGATTCCATTGACGCCGAGCGCGAAATTTCTCTCTCTCTTTCTCGATCTCTCATATACATACATATATATAGGGACAGAGACTGTAGTAGACTAGTATATTCTCTCGAACGCGAACGGAAGGAGGTGAGCGAGCAAGCACGCGAGAGCCTCGAGAAAGGCGCAGCGCGAAAAAAAGGAAGGAAAATAATAATTACACGGCTGCGCGAGGAACGAGCGAGTCCCTCCTTCTCCTTCTATATCCTGCCCTTTCGTCGTATACGTGCGTGCTGCCATATAATACACGTGTGCTTTTATATGCGTGTATGTGAAAGAGCGAGTGGATAAGCGTCACGCTCCGAAAAGCAAGGGTTCGAGAGCCCGCGCGCGGCTGCAGCAACAGGTGTCCTCGCGACGCCGACCTGTCTGTTGCGGGCGCGAGCACTTTTCAGGCTACTATGCAGGCGCGCGGGATATCGGTCGAGCGAGTTTTATGCATAGGCGGTCGCAGGGGATATAGATAGCAACGGTTTTCCATGATTAATCGGCCGCCGATGACAATTTCTCGGTGACTCGAGGTCTACTGCGCGAGGCGTTGGCGCGTAAGGCGTCAAGAATTGCGGCGCAGTTGTAGTAGCGGTATAGCGTAATTTTCAATGCGGTCGAGTAGTAATTATATTGACGGTTGACTGATTGGGAGGTACAATAGAGCGAGAGTTGATGGTACTTTTTAAGTGCTAGGTTTTAGATGATAATTAAGTGTACGTTGAGTATCGATGATGTTAATTTATATTGTATCATATAGAAAAGGAAATATTCAGTGTAAAGATTTATCGGCTAATCTTTGAAAAACATCATGCCTCGCGGCTATAATCAGAAAATATTTTTTGCTCGGACTAAATATGGCTTTTAATTATTATTAGAAAAATAAACACATTTAATTATAATAAATTTTCCTCGATATTCATCGGCAAAGACAAATTACAGATAATTACGGTGCACCATTTGTATAAAAAAAAGTGCAAGTTGATATATCATCGGGCGGTGTATAATATTTTATAGTGTATTCAATTTGTCCGCGAGTTCATATATACACATCCCAAGAGTAAAGATGGTACATTAAGAAAAGTTATTACCGATTAGATATACTGTTAAATAGTTTGTCTAGAGATTTAATTAGATAGTTACTCTCGCGGCTAAGTACGTTATTACATATACCAGACGAAAAAACGCCCTGCTCGTGTGAAAAACGTAGTATATAGCGAGCTGGAAAATGGAAAGTTTGACCTGCTTATTTAAACGACATTCCGCATGAGAAAATTTGTGTGACTCAGGTTAATTGCACCGCGTCGTGGCGAGAAAAGTGACGACACGAATGGATATAAGTGTAAGAAAAACTAATTCACTCGCGTCAGCGTCGATGATGTTATATAGGTACACGCGAATGGGAAGTGTCGTACTGTAATTTTAAAAATTGCTAACGTTCAGTGACGAAAGTTTCAGAAGAAAGTGCTGCCTCGAAACAGTATATTTTCCGCAAATAATTATGTAAAAGTTATGTAAATACATACAGAAAGGAAAACGTATTTGCAAATGTCAGATATTTCGACATAACCATATATATGTGAATGAATAACGAAACGTAAATAATTAGCTACAAATTTTACAGTTGATGAGTTTTTCTCCTCAGACACCTATAATATAATCGATGTTTTATTATTCGCGCTATCGCTCTATAAGCAAATAAGTATAATATATAGATCAATGCAAAAAGATACACAGACAAAGAGATGAAATGGATTTTCAATATTGACTATTTAAAGTATAAACATTACGGCAATACCGCAGTTCCTTAAAACAGCCTAATTCTTTAAATATTGAAACATGATAATACGGTTACGAATTTAAAGACGTCCATTAACCGTAACCCGAGAAACCGTAATCACCAATAAATATACACGCTTACACATTACATTATCATACATCAACGATATAAATCCGTATAAACCCTTATGCATTCCCACACCGAAACTGCGCCATTATACAACGGACACACACGCAGCCACCGCAGACTTCCCGCGAAACCGAAGAAGACCTTCAAACCCAGTAACACAGAGCAATTCGGTGCTGACCGGCAGCACCTCTCGCAAATTACCGGCGCACGAAAGCCTCCTCTTTGAAAATTTAAAGCTCCTCCTCTTGCGCAACGCTCTTTTACCTCGAAAGGAATATAAACGCGCCCAACGTTTCCGCGCCGTAAATTACCGCGTGCCTGCTCCTTCGCCGCGATGCACTCGCGAGATTCATTTTAAGAAGCCAGAGGTGAGATACTCCCGGGAGATATACGTACGTGTATTATACGCGCGCGATCGCACGTACCGATTGACCCGCACTCGCGGAAGACGAGGCGCGACCACCCGAAAAACCACGATGTGCGTGCTTTATGATGACGGCCACATGTGTGTGTGTGTGTACCTCGGGATTTTTGGGAAAAGGGAGCGCAGGTCCTTTGTTTGGAGCTAGTCCCCCATTATTGAGATTAGGCCCGGCGAATGGGCCACTTCGCTGCGGCGAGGTTTATTGTATGAGGGTATACCTGTCTGTCTGTGTGTATATGTATGTCTGTTCAGGGTTTCATTCAGCTTTTTAGATTCGTGGGGGTCTGACGGGGTTTCGGGTCACGTTGCCGATGAAAGGTGTTTGCTTTTTAATTATCTCACTGTCTGCGGATGGAATTCTTGTAGGGGTCGGTGGTAGAATTAGGCGTGTGTGTGCTTTGTGTTTTTAAATACTTGTAGGTTTGTTTGATGAATGTTGATGAGCAATGAAATGTATGCATTTGTTGTGCTAATATTAGTATTTAGTCGTCTTAAACAAAGCCAAGAAGATGGGATTTATTTTTAACTTTTTCAGAGTATTATTTATATTTATATATCTGTCAGTATTACGTGATAAGTAATAAGTATTAATTTAAAGGAGCTAATTTAAAAATGTTTATAGATTTCAAGTATAAACAAACATTGTAAACATCATGCGTTTCATAAAAATTTATCACGGAGAAAAAAAATATAAAATCAAGTGCACACTTTTAAAAGGCTGATAAATCATTGTTGCTCTGCCTTGAGACTGACATAACACTTTAAAAGCGTTACACTGGATAATACTTCAATGAAACTATATGTATTCAGAGTAGAGTAATTTTTTAAGTGTTCAGCTTGTTTTTAAAATAATAGTAAATTATTAAAAGAAAATATAAATATAAATTGCACACTAGAGAGTGAAAAAGCACATTTACATTTGCAACTTAACTGCTATTGTTCTTGACTCTAGTTAACCTTTGTCATTTTATTGGAATGTTTACGTTACGCGCATAAAAAACTGCTGATTTTTGTAATAACAGCCACGAAGACACGGATACTCTTACAAGAGATAAAAAAAACACACAATTATAGTCGCGCAGAAATCACAGTGCGCCATTGATTTTAACGACTCGAATTTCTACCGCCGCGCGGCCGTAAAGCATTTTTTTCGCGCGAATCCGGGAGTTCTCGCTCATTAAGCCGTTCTAATGGTCGGTTTAGCAAGATTTTAGAAATTAGTAAATTGCGTTTCGGCTGCTGGTATAAAAAAGGCCGCAATCATAAAAGTTTTTCCTTTTTTAACGTCTGCAGCCGCGACTTTTAATTGGAGTTTCCGCGGAGACCATAAATCTCACGACTGTTCAAATATTTTTCGATCGTCAAGTGTATATACATAGTATCGGAGATCTAATAGATCAAATCGTGCATTACATTAGCGTTTCCCGGCGAATTAAAAGGTAGATTTAATTAGACTTCAAGTACTCTGGGCTATCTGATGCCTGATTAATTAATTAGGGAAAAGTGATCTAAACCGTAACATACATATATATACTAAAATGGTAAACTTTAGTGCGTCGATTATTTCGAAGAAATGGAAAATTTAACATTTCTAATAAAATATCTATTTTATGTCACAACGTAGTTTACGATATAGAAAAAATTTATCTTATCAACTTTATACAGAAAATATTGAGTAATCAACTCGCAGTAAGCTATAAAAATAACAAAGTGATGTATTTTATGTACCTAGGTATATCATGACTCAATGAATACATTCTTACCTCTACAATTATAAAAAATAAAACGTAAGCGTTTCAATTTCATCTAAATCACTCGCGCGTCATTACAAAAATTAATCACACTTCCTGCTAGCTATCAAACCCGATATTTATTGCATATAAAGATAGATTTCTCGTCAAGCTCGTCAAGGTCCCGGGGGGCACTTTTCTCTCAGCGTAACCTCCTTAGCACTCATTAAAACCAGCCTTCTCTCTCTTGCTTACTTATAAAACTTCCCGCACCCGTGAGCTTGCAAAACTACATTTTGAAAAAGGAAACGCGGACGCAGCTCGTCTCGGCTCACTTAGCACTTTATCACCGTGCAAACACCCTCTCGGCTCTACTCAAACATCGCGGAATCTTTTTCGTCGTCGCAATAACTAGCTGTGCGTCGCGCGCGGGACTAAAAATTGAAACGTCCACATCACACTCCCTCTCTTTCTCTCTCTGCATAACAAAGAGGGAAGATAAGGCAGTACCTCGCACGTGAAAACGCGCGTGTCACGCTTGTCTATATATACGTGTATAGTGCGTACGTGACGTCACACTCGCCGCAGGCGCAACAAGTATATAAGCAAATGTACACCGGCTTGTGCGTGCGCCGTTTGCCTGTGTAATGAAGGAGAGAGAAGAGAAACTCACCCAAAACGGAGTGGCTGAGGCCAGTGGTGCCATTGTGCGGCTGCTGCTGCTGCTGGCTCGATCTGAACCTGTCGGGAGGCGCCATGGCCGCCTTTTAAATCCCCCCGATCGCGCTAATCCGCATGCGTAGCTGTCAGATGTATCGCTGCTTCTCGTACACACTTTCTTACAGGATTACAATGAATAGCAATCTTCTCTTTTTCTCTCTCGATACTCTTCTTTTATTGTATCACACTGTGTATAATAATCGTGCACTCGCGGCGCGACAGCCGAGCATCACTCGCCGCTGCTCCAAAAATCGGCGGCAGTTCGTCGCTCGAGGCCATGGCCTCTCGAATTTCGTTACATATCAATATATATGTATAATATAATCACTCGACATTCGTTTCGGCGGTCTCCTTTCGTTTACTCACTCATCCATGAGCAATATCTCGTTACGGAAAAAAGAGCGGGTAACAAGAAAAAATACGGGGAAGGAAATAATAAGCACACTATGATGGTATCGCGGCGCGCCGGAATATATATAGGAGTTAGTGATATAAAGTATATCACACGGAGAGACAGAGCGCGCGTGCAGCTCGAGCCGGGGGAGCAGCTCGCGGCCAACTAGCGATCGGGACGCAGAGGCCGAGGCGCAGAGCCTCGCTACACTACGCCAGCCGCCCGTCCCATTGGCGCTCGGAATGTTGCCGGCTGAGAGCGGCAGGTACGGAGCCGGGGAACGCGGTGCCCCTGCGCGCTTCCTCCTTTTCTTCGCGCCCGCGCAAGTGCGCCTGTATATTATAGACTATAAGCGAGGATAGGTGATAGTACTCTGCATGAACGAGGATGAGTGCATGTGTGATGGAGAAAGTCGAAGATTGGAGATGGAGATTTGATTTCGGCGAGGGCGGTTGATTTTTCCGAGTTTCTTGGAGGTATAATTATATGCAATCGGAGAGGTTTGAAGTTATGACGTGTGACGGTTATTAATAGATAGTAGGTAGTGATAATGGGGCGATCGGTGATTTCATCGGGATTCTTCAAATTTGTGGTTCTTGTTGAAACTGGCCTGATTCATGAATTTTAATGTAACGCGCGCGCACGAAAGTAAGAGTTGTGTTTTCAAGAGCGAGTGGGATGCCTCGAGCCATTCATATTCGATTGCTCATTTGAATTTTTTATTGTTTCTTAAAGCAAATTATGGTAAGCACTCGTTTAATCAAGTGGCGAGTATAATTCAAGTGGAAATTTAATTAAAATATGTGTGAAACGCATTATTCTCCAGATTTTTTTAAATTTTTACGAGTTTGTTGAAAATTTTGGTGACGCCTACACCGCCGTTTGACCTTACCTTAGTGTGTTGTATTCTTTTTTTTATACATAATTATAAAAATTTTATTGTACGTGTATTACATTGTTTATTGTTGTAAATATAAGAATTATCAATTATAATATTTCTCACAGTCATGCAGACTATTTTTTTAAGATGTTAACGAATAATATAAGATGAGGTAAGTTATTTTACATCATTACATGAAAAAGAATTTCTTAATTACATTATATTTTAATCTCTTCCCGTAATTATATTTTTACACTAACGCTAAACATACTATTTTATACTGATTTCTTAGAATACTTCGCTAATTATTCTCCATCTTACTATTTCTTTCAGTTTGAAATAATATCTTCAGTACAAAATAAATTAACTAATTACTTTTAATTTCAGAAAAATAAAAGTGTAAAATATTTCAGCTTGTTCAGATATTTATAGTGATAAAGTCTATTTTCCAACCGTTATTAATTACTAATGGATGTAAAGAAGACATGAGAGTTTAAATATTATATTCCGTGTAACGTCACGTTGCTAAATCATTTATCTTACCGTGTATATATATGTGCAACGTAACTTTATAATTCCCGAGATAACTTATTTCTTCAAACAGAATAAAAAAGCAACGATAACGCTTGAAGACACCAACAAATAACCCACTTTTCACATACGAATCAATCTTGAAGAAATTAATTGTCCGGATAGCACTTTATCGGAGAAGAGGCAATGAATAACATCTGCGAACAAAAGTATATGCACGCTCGTTCGTTCAACAATTCCCGCAAATTTTGAGCGCAGATAAGGCTATTAATAAACTTGCTGCACAAAGCACATAATCGTGTAAGTATAGAATTGCAAAAAATGCGCTAATTTAAATCGGCGTCTAGCTGATAAATTTCAATTAACGCGCGTGCTATCCACCGCTGCGATAGCATTCTTATTCGCATGCCTGCAATCGCTAATTGTGTGTGCGTGTGTGTGTAGGTATGTGTACAAGAAAAATCGCTTACGCAATCTCTGAAAACTTTCGCACGTAAAATAATACCATTTCAATACTTCGCAATAATCCCTCCATTCAGATGTCTATTTACTCCCGCATCTGCTCGGTGCTCAGATTATAAAGTTTCCACGAAGCTGAAGAACCAAAAGCCTCCAGCACGCACCTTAACTCGGTATATAGATAACAGCCGTGGTTGTAAGCCCGGCGAACCGAAAACTGGACACATAACGTAAACAATGCGTTCGGGAGGAGGATTTCCAGTCGGGAAGAGAGAGAAAAGGGTTGTGGTGTTCCGGCGGCGCGTAAACAATGCTCGCGAGAAGGAGAGAGAAAGAGGCGGGGAAGACACTATAAGTATATATGATGGGAACCGGGAAGAGAGGAAACCGCATGGGACGTCGAGTGTGACCGAAACATCGCGCGCTCGCAAGGGAAACGTGCGGCCGAATTCGTTGTCTGCTGTGTATATACACCTTATACCATACAGAAGATCTCGATAGATGAATGGAGAGCCGCAGGCTATCTTTTCGTTACTGCGCGCACTGTGCCTTTCGTGTTTAGTCACGCACACATCGCGGGAATGGTACCGATCGTTCACGATGAGCGAGTAGGCTGTAGAATCTTTGATTGAAGATATATCTAGGCTTTGTGATCAAGGATATAAGTAGTAAAACGTGCAAGTCGTGATAACCGTTTTGGAAAAGAGAAACTTTTATAAGCTCTTTTCCTCCAGAAATAATGCATTTACTTTTTGTAAGCAATTCAAACTCAAAATTTATTAATTTTTTTACTGCTTATCATTAGCGATAGCAGAATGCGAATAAAATCCAATCACTTTGAGCACGTCAAAATCATTCGCAACAAAATAGTCAGAATTTATCGTCAATTAAAAGACCTTTTGTCCGAGCGAACGATTATTTTCGAAACGTAAATTACACACTTTATCTTAGTATTATAGTAAACCAGCGTGGCTACACAAAAAGAGAGAGAGTGAAAAAAAGAAAGAATAATTAATATAAGAAAAACTCCCACAGCGCGCACAAGAGCACAAAAGTTCCTTCATCCTTTGACTTCAAAAGGTAACTCCACCCTGCTCACTCCACGTGCGGTTAGCCATTTTCGCACTTCACGCGAGCTGCGCTTGCATATAAAGCGAGCTGTGAGCTCGGAGAAAAGGTGCGTTTCCTCTCGCTCATACTATACACTCGTGCGCGGAGGAAGCGAAAAAAGGCCAGTTCCTCCGCAAAAGTGCAGACGTATACAGTACGCTCTGGCAGGAAGGATTCGTTCCGATTCCCGAGAGCCCGAGCACGCGACTGTGAAACTCGATACCCCGCGCGCGCGCGCTGTTCTGGTTGTTAGGCCGAGTTTCTCGCTCGCGCGTGAGGATGTATTAATCAGAGATGAAATACGGCGCGAATAATGAATTTATCGACGTTCGCGCGCGCGGCCGTTCGAACTCGCGTCGGGAATAAATTACCCGCGGGGATTATAAGGGCGAGAGAGAGAGCTCTCGATCGGTCGCCTTTCTTTTCGCCCGCGCGTTTACCCGAATAATGTTCAATCAGTCGGATTATTTATCAATTCGATACTCTGGGAGAGAGAAGAGAAGTCGAGATTAATGCGGAGATTTCGGGGGATTTCGTTGGTAAACGTATAATATACAGGATTCGCAATGGTAGCGCGAAGTTTTCGAGTGCATATTACGGGACATTCGGACGTTGCATAAAATAAGAAAGTTTCGGCCGGTCGTGTGCAAGCGCAGGATGTGTTGCGCAACAGCGGGTTTGCGCTTTTATGTATAATACGTGTAGGCCAATTTTTTCATCATTGTTCGTTATTAATAATCAATAATGATTGATTTTTTCTGAAACGGGGCATTATGTAAGTAATTGAACGTAAATTGCGTATTATTATTGGGGAGACACTGGGCTCGCACTTGTCCCATGCGGCACTTTTCTTGTAGGTATGGTTATATACTTTAAAGTAATGATAATAATGAAAAATGTGTGGTTTTTATTTATTGGCGAACGTATTGAAAACGCCTGGGAGAATATTTTAATGCACTTAATAAACATTATTTGGCACGAGAGTGAATGCCTGTAATAAAAACAAAACGTTTTGGAGTTTATGAAAATTGTTTCTTATAAGAGAATTTATTAATAATAATTTTTGGTTAATGCATAATGCATTATTAAAAGATAGCAATTAAGTGTATACCACTTATTTAAAAACAATATTTGTAGCAAAAAGCTTTTATCGCGTGTAACCCGAAATTGCGGTTACACGACTTTTAAGTATTACACGAATCATATGATTGAGAGCAACAAAACGTACATTTAGTTTCGGTAAAGTAGAGGTCGTAAAGCCATTTGAAGAGTGGCAAGAGATGAAACAAGAAAGTTCTGCAGGAAGTATATATTTTGCGAAATTCAAGCCGTGCTTTAAGCTGAAGTTGAAGACAAATATCGTGCAATAAAAATCCCGAAAATATAAGACCTTTCGTGAAATTGCACAATAAGTAATTTTTCATCTCTTATTTCTTTTTTCGGACAATTTTGGGCCAACTATATCTCGGTATAAATTTATTCGTTATTTCATCATATCTGATGTATAGATGATTGTTTCACATATATTTTGAAAATTATTGCCGTTTTATAACGTCGCTAATTGTTTATTACATTAAAAGTTAATTTTTATACGAAAAAAAAGCAGAATAAAAGTAATGTTGTGTGATACCTTACAATACTTTCATTTTTTGAACATGCATTTTATCATTAGCACAGAGCTCAAGGCAATCTTGGATGGTTCTGAAATATCGAAAGGCGAGCCGAAAATTACCCTGCATGCACTCGTGATAAAAATTAACTCAATCCATAATACAAATCTACCAAAACCGAAGCCATTTTTTCCGTAATGTCAAGGCATTTTTTACGACATTTTTGAATACCTCGAGCATTTCAAGATATCTTCGATAATTTCGTATTAAAGAGGTCGTAAACCTATATTATCTTTAAAAAAAAAATTGATATTTCAAAAGTCCGATATCTTAAAATAACCGGTCGAAATAACAATAAAACCGTGTTCCAATCCTTTTTTTTTCAAAACACTTACAACCGTCGTCCAAAATATCGTCCCTCGGTCAGAAACCCATGAAGAGCACACCGCAGCAATCAAGCTACTCCGGCAACCGCTGCTTTCCCCGAAAACCACCGAAATCACATCCGCGTCGCTTCATTTACGCCCGCAAGTATACACGTACACGCTTCAACCTTATTCCCGACCCATAAAACATAACCCATAAAACCCGGTACTATACAACCCGAAGGCTCACGCACATATACTTCCGCAATAAAACTTGGCGCGAGACGAGCCCCCGACACACGCGGCTCTCCCGAAAAGGAAAATCGCGCGCGCGCTCCTTCGATTTCGGAAGTTGTCTCCTTTTCTTCTCTTTCTCTTTCGCTCACTCCTCCTCTCGCGCGCGTATGCAAATCCGCGTTATACGCATGCATACTTACACACACACTCACAGCTCGCTGTATATTGCAGCGGATGCTCGTGGGCGGACCGGGCGGACGCTTAGGCCTTTGCCCACACCGTGTCACGCACGTATATATATATGCATGTATGTATAAGCAAAGCTCGTTCTCCTCGAGTATATAGCGCGACGCGTGTACACGCTTAATCCGGTAATTAGAGGCCGCGCTTATAGCTAGCTAGCACACACGAGCGCGAATATTGGTGAATGAGTTTGGCTTGCGCAACGCGAAAGTAAGTAAGTGTATACGCGCGTGCTCTCGTTGTGCTGGCTGCTGTAGACACTGCGTTGCTCCGCGCGCACACACGTGGCCTCCTTCCGCGAGCGCAATTACGAGCGATCGATTTTATACCCCGGCAGCGCTGCGATATTAAATTATGAATTATTCAGTTACATACAAAACGGTAGGCGCGTCGTGCGACTCTCTGAACGCAGCGTGTTTATATCTTTTTTTTTTCGTCGTCCTCGTCGTATACTTTCCGCGCTGTGCGAGCTGCATGGTGTATATATACACCGCTTCGGTGAAATGGATGAATATTAACACTTTCCTCTTATCTCGCGGCCATCGATATATTATTATAACCGCGAGAAAGAGTTGCTCCTTCTTCGGCCTTTATTTATCGGCGCATTACATAAATTAAATTAATAATTACGTTGGTAATTTTTATACGTGAAAAGGGCACATATTTTATATATACATACTGTACAGTGCGTGAAAATTCGGCTGCGAAATTTATGTCGCTTAATCACACTGTCAAAAGTTGGGCTCTTGATGTCGGTAATTGATGAAAAAATATTGTCCGTATATATACCGCACGTATATACAAAAACATCTTATTCAATATTTAATTATGATAATCTTCATTTTTTATGGGAAAAGCCGGGATTTCGCGCTCGCGCGCCCGCCGGTGTATATATATATATAATAAAGCGGCGAGTTTTATTGAGTGGAATTAAAATATTTCAGGTATAAATAATCCAATGAGGTTTCTTCGAGTCGCGAAGCCTCCTGAAAGATTGCATTTTGATAAACGGTCCGCTACGGCCTATGGGAATTTTATGTCGTTGGTGTGGACGTACGGCAACGCATTCGACTTCATTGCATGTAAAGTTTAATTAGCGCTTCATAGGTGGACGGTCTTCAAGCTTATTCTTTCGAAAGCGCGCGCACGGCAATGAAAAACTTTATTCGAGCGTTACTTTTTAAAGGCGAATCCCTTGCTAATTGAATTTATGTTATGATCCGTAAATAATAATCCAGCGTATAGCCGGAAGCGTAATCGTGCGACTCGTCATAACAACCCTGGGGAGATCTTCAACTTCAGTCGCGCGGTTACTAATTAGCAGGAGAGGAGATCTGCCTTTACCGCGAAACTAGTCTTTTTCATAATCCCATCGTACTTTTATATACACCTGATGTCAATGCCCGCGCGCATCCGAGCTTTTATACACAGCGCGCTACGTCCCAGACAGTACATTGTAATTTCCAACGAACAAATACAATGCAACCTATTTATAACACCTCGCGTCACACTTCCTCGTATGTACCTCTATTATCCGCTCGTTCGCTCCAATCCACACCTCGGGCGCACATTATGCAGTTGAGCGGCGAAAACCAACACTCAGCGGCCGACGATCTAATTAACGAAAATCACACTGCACGCCACTTTCGCGCTTTTTCCGATGACGTAATATAGAGGGTGCACGCACTACACGGTGAGCGCAGAAAATTAGAGATCGCGCAAAACGGTGTGCTTGCGCAACGACTGCCGCGCGTAAGTAAGTTAAGTGTGCTGCACTGCGTCCCTCAAATTGGATCAACGGCGCGCGTGCGAGATACTCGCGCGAAATGACACCTGGCAATTACCCGGACAGTGATTTAGAGTGATTTTCTTCTCGCCGGAGATTATTGTCTCTATGGTCGGGGTTGCGCTGCGTTGTTGAACGGGTGCGAGCTGGGCCGAGCAAAAATTCCCCAGCTGATTGATTTATATTGGTCTGATGCGTCGGCATTGTTGTCAGAGTATACACATACTTTGCGCTAATTGTTATCGAATGAGGGAGCGGAGGTCTCTGGTATTTCGTGCATCGTTTCTTTCAAATGAGTAGTGACGTATAAAAAGGCTGTTAGGCTATAATGTCGAAGTTTGCTGCTTTCTATTTTATTTATTTTGCAGTTTAAGTATATAGAAAACTCTAAGGCGTATATAGAAAATTGTTATTAGAAAACATTGCAAAATATTTATAAACTAAATAAATTTCATCTGAAATGGCATATCCACACTAATTTTAATCACCATTCAATACCTCATTATTACCAGCACAAATTACACGATGACCTCCATTGAAAAGTTTCTCCCCGCTCATATATATTGAAAATACTCGTAAATCCATAAAATATCATTTATACCTCGCTCTCAGCGTATATTTATGCTTAATAAATTTTTACCTTACACTACAATTTGCGAAGAAAAGTTGTTCGAAAGCGAGCTATCTCAATGCCCAGGACACCTTTGGGCAAAACTATTCGTTAGAATATTGCATTCCCGTAGCGGTAGCGCTGGCGGTCGCACGACGCTCGTAAAACTGGCGAAACCTCGAAATCGAAATTTCCTTTCTTCGCGAAATCGTGCTACGAGTAGCATCCCGGATTCGAAATGCCCGCTCGTGTGTTATTTCCCCGTTAACCGAGCGCGGCGAGCCGTCGATGACAGCGTAATTAAAGACGATTTCCAATTGGCGTGGCGCCGTAACAACGTCATTATTGCTCGGCCGGCGCGTCTCGCGGGCTACTTTATCGCCTTGTTAGAGAGGCGCTTCCTCTCCGCGAAATTCTGCGTGCGCGCGAGCGGAGAGAGGATACAGTGTCCCGGCTTAACGACCCTCTAAACGTTTATTACGCGCGGACGGACGCGAGTGTATTTCTTTTTTCTACCGAGTGCGCGGGCAAAGTGATTTTCGTTTTCGAGCATTTTTTTCGGTAATTGCGGCTGAAAAGGTGAAACGTCCTGGATGAGCGAGAGTTGGCAATTATTCTTACCGCAGGAATTTCACTTTTGAACAAAACGCGGAATGAATTGTCTACGATTCAATGTAAATGCTGCGTTTGATGATATTTCATAAGGTGAATAGCATGGTTGTTGTTTAGCTCGTTTTTCGAGAGTGACTGTAGCATAAATAGCGGCAGTAAAATACCGGAAATAATGCCGAACCGAAGGTTTCCGCGACAATTTACGCTCCTATTTAGAATGGAAAACGATACTAAATTGCATTAAATTGACGTTCGAGCAATGTTATACTATTAATCATAAAAAAAGGAATCGCTATAATAAAGAAGGAAAGACGCTGGTAGTTTATTTTACGATTACGATCATGTAAATTGGAACTCTTAATACGGGTTCAAACGTGTATGGCGGTAAAAATAATATCCACCGCGATGGATTATTTGCTTTTATTGCTATACTTCTATATTCGAAAGCACCGTTAATGTGTAAAAGCCAAGCGAGCAATTTAAAAATAATAAAACTTCATATATATATATATACTATTCGATCGCAAAAGAATATGCAAGAATATAATACTTTTAGCGTTATACTCAGAGGATGTCATTGATTCGGAATCTAACTGTAAATATCGTTATTCGCATGTAGAGATTAAAACGTTTCTTTGGAAAACAAATTAGATATTTGCATTGAGAGATCGCGTTTCACATCTTGAAAACTGATACCGATATGAAATAGCATAAACAGCCAGAGATACGAGATCTGATCTACGCCCAGATATAATACGACTTTATTTTATAAAAATTATACTCGAAAAAATGGTTAAATTTTACAAATTCCTGGTCTTACCAATCGAAAGTAAAATGTTATCATATTCGATTTCGCTTTATAAAACATTCGTAAATCAGTCGTCAGCTCTTAACGCGCCCGTACCAAGTAAAACCATATAATACAAAACGGCCGAGACGTCGTTGGCTTTTATACGATCCACAGCACATCTGCATTCAATTCATTCCGCGATGCGCTGCACGCGCGCCATTGTAATACACCCGTATAAAGCTTGATTCTCGCGCAAGAGAGAGCGCACAAAACAATCCACTCCATCAGCCTCGACGGCGGCGGTGGCCGGGAATCAGGTCGCATAATGCGCCGATAGATCCTTTACGACTATCACAATCTCCACTCTACACTACTTATACTCCTGCGCGCAGAAGAAATCTCGGAGTAGCAGCTGCCGCAGACACTCTGGCGGCCGCGCACTGCGTGGGCCAGTAGGAAAGTGCTCTCGGATTGCTCTGTCTCCCGCTTACTCGCTCGCCCACTGCGTCTTTAAATCTCAATTTCCTGGGGCCGATCATCATCATCCTCATCATCCTTTTGTCTGCGCATTGCGCGTGCGAAAGCTCGCGCGGACCTGTCGTTAAATTCCATCGACTCTCTTTGCCTTTGTCTCTCTCTATCTGTTCGTGTCTCTTCGCAGCCTGATGGGCGAACACGCGGAGAGTGAGAGAGGAAGCTTTTAAGTCGCGAAAATACCCGGCGCGGAATTTTAATGGAACGTGTCGCCGCTGTCTCGAACGCAGCCCTGTGCACATCCAGTTGGATTGTCCTCGCGCGCGCTACGATTCTCCGAGCTTGCTATGCGCATACGAGTCTCCCGTTTTATGGGTTTGCAAAAGAAAGGAGAGTCCGCTCAATAACTCCGATAAGAAGAACGCTAAAAGCGAGTGTAGATTACGCGCGCGTCCAGTTGAATGGACGCATACATACGAGTTTTCGGTGACGAGTGCGCGTGCATAATATACTTTAAACGCTCGATCGAAAGAAAGAACGTTTTACTCGTATTTCCATGCATACGGCTGCGAGAAAAGGATATTTAACGGGCGGCGTTTTCACCGCGCGCTCATTTTCTCGCGCGTTAAACACACGCGTATATAACACACGCGGGCACTTAAAGTGAATCGGACGGACGCGCGTAACCAGGCATTACGGGAAAAACTTTTAAAATTCCCTTCGGTAGCGATCGCGGCTCTCTAAGTAGCCTCTTATAGAAAGAGCCTCGAGCCGCTCTCGTATTATACGGGATTAAAGGTATCGAGTAACGAGTTCTTTACGAGAATCGCGCGGGTTTCGTCAGACGTTACAACGCTGCTCCACACTGCATGAGAGACATTCGAATGTATATATATCCGATTGCAAGCCGGCGATGAGATCAGATAGCTCGGTGTAAGTCATGCGCGCACGGGAGGCGAGCTATGCGGCTAATGGGTTCATCGATTCGATCGTAATGACATCATATGTAGCCGCTCGCCGTTTATCATCCATCGCGTCAGCCCGATTATCAATTGTTCTCTCCGCGAAGTGGCTAATGCGCATTTGTATGTCTACGCTCGCGTGTGTTATTGATGTCAAGTTTTCAACTACCGCATGAGATGTCGGATTGAGCAACGGTTTTATAGGGGGAACAAAAACGTGTATTATTAGTCGAGTTGCTATCTCGTGTTTTGTTGATTTAATAACGCGCGATCAGTTCGGCGGTTGCATGTACTTTCTTCGGCGAGATAAGGAGGGTAATCGAGACTCTATAGTCGTGTAATACAAGCGGCGGATTTTAACGTGGAAATTCATTTTCTCTCCGCCGCCGCCGCAGCGCAAAGCTGGAAAGTGTGCAGTTTCCTCCGCGAATTTTTGCAGGTCTACTGCGCGTACACGCATTTAACCATGTTAACAAGTACAGGCAGCGTGTGTGTCTGTGTGTGTTTTCACTTCCGTTAGCATAATTTCGCCTCAAAACGTTCTATCTTATCACGATGTAATTGCAAAGGCGCGTATATAGTAGTATAGCACCCGTGAAGGCGGCTCTTTTTTGCGCGGCGCGTTTCTAAAATTAATTGAAATCTATCGGGGCTCCGCTTTTTTACACAACTACTTGTGTGCTGCGCCCACAGGTGAAAACACAGCGCGTACGACAACTCCTCGCGAATATATCGACGGCCATAAAATATAACTTTCACTTTATCGCGATTTGTCGCTCCTGCGTATATGCGTGCACCACGCATTCGCGGCTTTCCGAAATCCCGCGCGACACTTCTCTTTCCTGGGCATTTTGCGGCAGCTCCTCACGCGCGCGTGGGCTGATATATATGCCAAAATTGTAAAACGAACGCGCGTGTCGATAATTATCGACGATTAAGACCTCGCGCGCGACGCAAAAGCGAATGTCGTCACTCTCGCGCCCCCACGCTCAACTTCTTTTATTATTTTTTTCATCTACCGTGGCGCGACGTGAAAGCTCCGGGTTTCTCTCTCTCTTTCTCGACGGCGTCGCATAAATCGAAGGCGCGCGCGTTACGCGTAGTTCTTCTTTTGCGCGCGGGCTGCACAAGTGCAGGATATATATATGCGTATGTGTGTGTGTGTTTGTGTCGCTTGAATGGCGAAGGCGCGCGTGGGCGGCACGCGAGAGTGTGCGCAAAGTGGGACAAAAATCGGCCGAGGAAGTGGGTTGCGCGAGGTGTGTACAAGCGAGCTGGTTCATTCATAGAGCCGGGATTTGAGCCTTTTTGTTTTCGTTTCGAGGCATGTATGCTATTCGACGGGTGTTCGACGTTTAATTGGCTGGATTGTTGTACTTGAGATGTAAGGACAAGGAATATACGAGGGTTATGTCCTACGAGAATGTTGTATACGACGGTAATGAATATAAGAAAGGGCTGACGTTGAATGTCTATTTCTGATCCTTAACTTTATACCGTTTCGAATCGCATCGATAGTTTAGAAGCGATACTTTACTTGCATACGTAACGATAATAAGCGCACTTTTGCTAAACACTATATTGCTGTACTGAGACGGAAAAACTCCTTTCACAATTTTCTGTGGTAGTTTAATAACAGACGTTTGCAAACTACATTCTACTCTGTTAAAATTACAACGTATCTGGTCGTAGTCGGGTAAATCCAATCTCAAAATAGATTTGAAGGAAAAAAAAAACATTCTTTATTTAATTGAACATCATTACCCCATTCCTTTCGATACATAAAATGTATGTTATTTCCAAACAAGTGGAAATATTTTTCTATATTTATATAACATCGAACCGATGTAACGATATATAACTCGCGTACTTAAAGATGCGCAGCCGATGTCTATTCCGCTTCGCTGAACTTTTCTGCCATGTAAATCAAAATTTATTTCCTTTTTATGATAACAGGCGGCAACAAATCGAAGCCACCGCTGAAATATTTATAACATTCTAAAGCATATGTTAACATTGAACTCGACAAGCATATAAAAGACGCAATGAAACTTCGGACAAACTTCAGCGTTTCTCTATATTAATTGCTACTACGGCGAGTTTTACGGCCACGCGTATATATACCCGCGCGCTTACAACAGAAATACTTGTACTTTTATCTCGTATTTCCCGTAAACACGCGAGAGAGCGCATGTGCCAAATCTTCCGATCGGCACGAAATTCACGCGCGACATTACGAGTCAATTAACCTTGCGCAGATGCTCCCGCGTATCACGCACTTTTCCAAGAACCGTGTGTATATATATACGTTGCCTGCCCGATAACAAAATCGACCTCACAAAAATCGAGGAAGGGTCTCGAGCGGCGAGCAATCCAAGCGATTTTTCACCGCCGCTCTCCGCTCGTGTGCCCGCCTCTGCGATCGTGAGAATCCGATAAGAATTCAGCGCGTCGGAGTTCACGCCGCGCGCTCGCTCGCACCCATAGCCTTTTTTTCGTTCTTGTCTTTTTCAGACACGCGTGTGTTGAGAAGGTCCGATACGCGCTTTATGCGAACGCGCGCGCCGCTTTTTTTCCCGTTTACACCGAGCGAGTGCCGAGAGGGATGTAACGGCACTCTCGCTCTGGTGTAATGTAACATCCCGCGGGCGAATTTATATATGCAGACGCGCGATGCAGACTGCGAGGGATAATTATTATCAAGGTGTGATTTTTTCGTCTAGCGCGCGATTTAGAGTTCATGCCCCGTCTCTCGCGTTCAATTAATTTTGATTTTTCATAGACCAGCGCGCGCGCGCATGCTAATGAATTTATCTTTATATTCGTTTCATGCGCACGCGCGCGCGCGTATCTTGATGTGCCATCGCGCGACAATAAATTTCGCTGCTCAACATGAAACCCCCGCAGCTAATTAATCTTGTTTGCTATGGAGAGTCCGTGCGCGTGAATAGTAGTACGGCCAGAGAGTGTGTCGGTATGGTATATACAAGCGCGCGAATAGAAATCGGTAAATTTAATAATATGATATTTTCTCCTAATCAGCGAGTGTGCGAAGGAGTTGATAAAAGTGTGCGCGGCTGCGAGGAGATAGTTTCGCGTGCAGTGTTAAATAAACTACAAGATAGGTGGTGAGTGTGTAATCGATAAGTCGAAAAAGAGGATTTTTTTTTCTGCTGTTGAGTATTATAATAAGCACGTGTGTATGTGTTATTGAATTTAAAGGCGAATGTATAAATAAATTATTAGAGAAATAATGAATGATGTTTTTGTCGAGGAGAGAAAAGCCGTGATTGATTTTGCAACGTGCCAGGCTAGCACAAAAAGCATTAATTTCGTTCTAGAAAGCAATATAAGCTTTGCATTAACAACTATAACAATAATTTATTCATGAAAATATAATTTACCGGCGTAAACCGCGCAGCCGCGTATAAGACTTTAATGCGTTTAAATCACATACTATGTGTGTGTGAAAATATTCAATCGCAGCAAAATCGCGACGTAAATCGACACGTGTATGTGGAATAATCTTTCACACTATGGCGACTGTACATTTTTCAACGATTTTCCGCCTGTAATAAGGTCGATCGAAACACATAGATTTCGCAAGAAGAAACGTTTTATTTTGTCTTTCCGGAATTTATTAGTCATGAAATTATTAATCTATATAAACAAACACCCTCTTTATTTTCAAAGAAATAGATTGAGAATTTCTAGATTAACATAATTGTTGAGTTACGTGGAACCGCATGAAAAATAGAATTATATGAAATGAACCTGTTACTTGTAACCCTATACCCACAGTATATCACACTGCAGCATATACATACAACAGTTCTACACTACTGATTTCCATCGCAATTACAAATGTGGGAACGTAGCATATAAGTTATAATTTAAAATAAATACAATTATTTAAATTTCAACTTATTTCAAGTGAGAAAATTTATCAAATCACCTGTCAATTCATCAAAATTAAAAAGCAACGTAATAATTCAAGCTCACTCTATATTATAAAGCATTTCCTATACCTCTATATACATTATATAAAAACATCTCATCTTCCACCTCATCTAAGATAAATCCGAAAGAGAAACCTCGAGAGATAAAAATCATAACGGTCAAAGTTCATCATCATCCTTCTGCAACCCCGCGAGCTGATCTCGCATCATCTCGTGGCCCCTATGGAATCTCGTTCTCACGGATGATAGCTCTCCGCACGGGGCGAGATAAGCGTAGCAGTGCAACACGCGCGCGAGTCCGGCTCGCGGAACGGCTTAGGATGCATTACACGCGTGCGTGCATGCGCGCACTCTCAATGGGGCCTTGTGCTGCTGCAGCCTGGCCGTATAACGCGCCAGCGAAATGACACTTTACACAGACGCGACGCCCACGCTCGCTCCCACGTACGGATATATACGCACTGGTCGGCTGTGCCTCCTTCTTTTTCTCCTGTGTGTGTGCTGCGATTGCATTCCCCCCTCAAGCGTATATACCGTTTTCTCCGTCACTTCTTTTTTTTTCAATTCCGCGAGTGGTGAATCGCAGGAGAGTCTTCGTCTTTTATCGCTGCTGCTCATTGTGGGGGAATTTTTTCGCAGCTTCGCGAATTTGCGGCGCATCTGGTTCTTGTGGAGGTCGTTCAGCAGGGGCCCCATTCTGTATATATTGCAGACTCCGCCAGGCGTGCTTCTTCTTCAACTTTATTTCTGCTACTTTGACTTCGTCATCGTGCGACCTCTCTCCCTTGTTCTTCCATTTTGTCATTTTGCTAAGGCAATTTTTTTCCGTTATATATATATACATCACTCCAACGATCTTTTTCACCGCAGTTCCTATTTCCCTTACCTTCACTCTCTTGTTTCTCGTCACATTATATTTCTTGTCGTCTGCCCCGTTCTTTAAATTACAATTTGTTTCCTCTTTCTAGCGCCCCATTATCTCCTCTAAAAACGCGAGCTCATAAACTTTTCTTCAATTTACTTTTTGTTATGGTCATCAGTTTCTCGGATTTTATTTTTCGCGTCTCTTGCTTGCGTTTTCTAACTGTTTTTTTTTCTTTTGCGCAAATTAGTGCTTACTTAGAGAAAGCCGGGATGACATCGTTGTAAACTTGTCACGTAGCAAAATGAAAATTTTCTCATTCTTTACGAACAATTGCTAGCCGCAGGAAATTGCTGTGGTGCTGACAAAACACACATTAGAAATTACGATGACTAAATCAAATTATTGTGAAAGTTGGGTAATCAATCTTTGTTAACAACGACTGCAGTGTGAAAACGTTATATATTCCGACAAATTGAATAAC
Source organism: Torymus auratus (assembly GCA_900474315.1). Classification (NCBI taxonomy): domain Eukaryota; kingdom Metazoa; phylum Arthropoda; class Insecta; order Hymenoptera; family Torymidae; genus Torymus; species Torymus auratus. Next base: position 73,772 of record UXGD01000080.1, read on the forward strand.
GTTGTTGCAAAAACTAAAATAAAAAACATATAACAAGCGTATTTTCATTTACACTTCCACCTGCAATTCCTAACAGCACGATAAACGAAAATCTCATATCATAACAAAAACATCCTACTCTATTCGTATTCAAATCAACTGGATTCCGCCCTCTCTCGGCTCTAAAATTTGCACGTCCCACTTGCTCCGTTCTCTACTACACACACACAGGCTCATTGACTTGGTACCATGCTCTCTCCATCTTTCTCGTTTCTCTCGCCAGACACTCTTACGTGCTCATAACCCACGAAAGCCGGTACCCACACTCTCCTCTCACTGGCACTTCTCGCCTCCTCTCTCCTTCGCCGGACACTGTGTGCGCGGGGCGGATGAATGAACGTATGGGCGAGTGGCCAACGCGCCACGGCTCTCTCCTCCATTCAAGGCGGCCGATACACTTCGATCGCTATACGCGCGCAGGGCCGGATGCGGCGATGACCGCGCGCCGCCTATGTGGTTGCGCAAGTATATATACATGAATTTCCGTGCGTGTGTATATGCGTGCGCGCGTATGATGCAGAGGGACAGAGAAGGAATTCGTCGTGGGCAGTGGCGCGGCGGAGATGGGAATTTATTGTTATTGGTTGCAGGGGTATCGAGAGAGAGGGTCGGTTGTACGAATTAAGGTCGGAGAGACGGCTATCAAGTGGCCTGCGATCGTTTCGCGAGATGGCTTGCGAGTTGCGTGCAGAGATATCGATCGTATCGGCAAGAGGCTGCAGTATGTGTGTGTGATCGATTGGTCGATGATTCAATTATCGTATGGCGGGACGCACGATGACGTTATTTATATTATAATAACCATTTGCGAGAGTTTATAATTTTGCTTGCAATCAAAAACTTGTACAATGTATATTCGACGTGGTGATTAAAAATTTCACGCAAAAGATATACGTAATGTGAATTTATGAAAGCGATAAATTAACGCTAGAAAACACAGAGGTGCTTTTATATTATACATTTTCGCGCTGCTGTTACGCCATCAATTAAAGCCGAGAACTAATTGTACTAATCTGTTTTCTAATATCGCGAGTTATTTGTCGCTGAATAATTATAACATATGACTCTGGCATTCCTTACGTCCAGAGGCTGCGTATTATGGACAATCTGCGCAATAAATCGGCCCGCGCGACAAAAACACAGCCCCGCGCGCGCGATCGCTTTATTCCATAATACGGCACGCATACGCCTGTTTTTTTTTGCCAGACGCATTAGACCTGACTGCACTTTATCTTCCACTCGCTATCGCGCTTGTCATAATAGTAAAAATATTTAAAAATCCCGGTCCCGCGCTAAACTCGAGCTGCAAAAAGCGGAGTTTCCCCCTTTCGAAACTCTCGAGCTGTGGAACCACTATTATATTATACGCATGTATAGGTATAATATATATACATCAACCGCCATTAATCAGTGTTGACCCGCGAGACAAAGTGCAACGATCCGAAGCGGCGGGCAAGGCCGACTCGTCGTTATACCAAGCATATACACAAAAATCGATGTGTGCTACACATATAATGTAGGAAAAATCAAGAGAGGCGCATGTGATAGCGTCTCGGAAACTATACGGCGCCGCGTGATAAAATCCTCCGATAAGCGGCTCTTGCCACTACCGAGGAGCGAGCGAGAGAGAGAAGATATTGTTGCCGCACGCCTCAACTCGCTCCGATCGTAAAGAGCGTCGACGCATTATCTGCTTGCGCGAGCTCTCTTCTCCCCTTTCGGGTTTTATGACGAAAGCCCTGCACTGGCGTAAAGCTCCGAATGAATTTACAGCGGCGCAAAAGGTCACGGTTGTGCTCATGCAGCGCCGAGTGACTGTTCGCGATGCTCGCTTGCTCGCTTACTTACTCCTTTGGGCCCCTTATGCAACGGACTCGCGCGTAATCCTTTGAAAGTTGCACTCGTGCACGTCTTCGAGCGCATCGGGGTATATATGATGCTCGAGTTATCTAAGAACGCGTACACCGCAACGCGGGCTCAAATTTATACTGATGCAAAGTGTATTTCGTATATGCGTTTAATATGATACGGACGGATAAATATTTGTATTTACGCGCAAAGTGTGTAAGGTAATTTTCTGCGGCGAGGATTGTTTCTTCCGCGTGTACATCGGAGTCGTATAAAGTTTTCGAAAAGGAAATAAAATCTTTAATACTTTGGGGGAATACGTTTATATACGCGATTTTACGTTTATGGGCGCGATGAAATATGATCGATTTTTGTGAAATTATAGTAGCCGATTACACCGCGAGCTCGCGAAACGCTCGCGTTGCTAAAAAAAATGACATTCTAAATTACATAAAATATGGAAATGTGCTTTGATGCAACATTACGAACTATACTTACGATTTGCATAATTCGATACGTGCTTTGCATAGGTATATATTGTATATTATATAAATCGTTTAATTAGCTTTTATGCTCATTAATTTTTTGTCGATATTATAAAATGATCAACAAACAACCTATATCACAATATATTATCTTTGAATTTTTATCGCTCTAGAGTGGTTTTCATATAATTTATGCATATTATACTTCTCTCAATGGTACCTATATGAAAAAGTACCCCACTTTCTATGAAATACTAACTATTTCATAGTCATTTAATCAATTTTTTCTCTTTCATCCTTTTACAACTTTATGCTCCATTAGCTCAAAGTTCCTAATGGTTTTATAATCATTCAGAAAGTCATACTAACGCACCTTACCAGTAAAAATCATACATTTAGATATAAAAGGAAAATTAATGGTGTTTAAAAAAAACTGCAACAGCTAAATGCAACGTCCATTACCAGTCCAGCTTTCAATTTATAAATTTCCAAATCTAATTTCGCAGCGACATATTGAGCACGCACACACACATAGTCGCAGTGTACTGCCGATTGCATCGAGACCCGCGCTGAGCCTGTTCAATCTCCATTAGAACAGATTGTTGAATAAACACCGCTCTTATAAAGCTCCGCTCGATTCCTCACTGACAATGCAATACCTCGTTCTACCCACTATGTGTATATACGTGCACACTTACACAGCACGTATAATATACGCAGGAGACACACCGCATCCTTAAAAGTAGGTTGCACTGCAACCGCAAACGAAGGCCACGACGTAAACATGTATCTCCGATGCAAATATATATAATACGCGTATATATGTGCGTTTCCTCTCGCGCATGTATAGGTACATGACAGTGAGAACGGCGCAGACTAAACGAACACAGACACACTTTGCACTCACCGTTTATGTACACTTCCGCGTTGACGAGTGTCTCCTCATCGTCCGTGTCCGGGCCGAGCGAGACCGGAGTGTAGACCATCGACTCCCTCGACCTCATCTTTGCGACGACGATACGTCAGAGAGGCACGGACAAACTCGATTACTGATGTCGCCACGGCATCTGCCAATACTTCGGCCTGCGTGTACCTGAAAAATAGTACGATCGATTTTATTATATTTTGCATTCGCATATACGATATGAAAATGCGTATTATCTGGAGAACGCGCATATAACATGCACTTGCGCTAAGTAGCCTTGGCGCGACTTTCTTTTTCTGTTATATGCGCGACGATCGCTCGAAAGCACACGTAACGTTACTTTTGAGGCTGTCCCGCCATGCGCGATCGCGCGCGACGCTTTTATGCAATTTTAATTAAATGGTAAATCAAGCTGTTTAAGCGTGCGAATGTAATTCACGTGCGTGTGCGAGACAGAGAGCTCTGGTCCGCGCTCGCAGCTTGTGAAACGGGCAGCCGACAATTAATAAAGACCAGATGCGAAACGGAAAAAACAAATGTTTCGAGCGATATCGCGATTTTGAGATCACAATGCGCGTTGACACGTTGAGCCCGTGTGTGTTATACGCGCCTGCTTTTTTAACGCAGATTGTTTTCATCGTAAATCGCCATCATTAATCAGTTGCGAAAATGAATGTTAAATCAATTTTTTTCCTCTGTGGGATCGCGCAGCACGCGCTGTAATCAATTTTGCTTTAATAAACGAGCGCGCGCGCGCGCGTGCGATGTATTTGCGTAACCCGAAAGTAATTAAAACGTTATACTCTCTTTCATTTATTTAATCTGGTTCGCTCGCGGTGATCGTACGCCACAGATTAAGCTTTATAAAGTCTAATGCGTCTAATAAGGAAGCGCGTTAGCGATCATCGCCTCGGTACTCGAATTATTCATGTTGCTTCGAGGCGATGATTAATTTTATTTTTACAGAAGATAGCTTCAACTACTAGATCGTATTAGGCTGCTCATAATTGCGGATGATAAATAAGAAGCGAAACGAAACTGCAAAAATGGGGTAAAAAAAGCATAATCACTTTTATGCCGAAAGAAAATTATATTGGAAAAAAACGGTAAGTCTGGTTTACCGTTTCGAAATATATATCTAATATTTTTAATAATATTATGGAGTATCGACGAAAAAGTATTAAATTATATATTTAATTTCATTTTTAAGAAAAAACGGCATTACAGGAAAGCAGAATCTTTTTTTTTTGTTAAAGTGGGATTGGCATTACATTCTAATACATTAAAACCACTCTAAAACAAATGGAGTTTCAAGTTTTTCTGAAAAGGAATTTCTTATAATAAAATTTTAACTTTTTAATCGCAGTAAAAACTAAATTATAAATATAATGTTATTTCCACTACGAACAGTAGTTATTTTTACTCATTTTATAATCCCATTTCCGCTTTTCCCCAAATCAGTTAATTTGTCCGATGCTGAACGATAATTCCACCAACATTAGTTCTACAAAATTCGTAAAATTCACCTTATCGACAATTTATTTCCCCCTTTAAGATTTTTTCACAACCATCTCTAAGATAAAATTCACTTGTCGCGATCTCCGAATCAACTCAGCCCATCCCGTGCCTCAAATTCCAGCCACGTGGTTATCCACCCACCTCAGAATAACCCACACGCATGCAAAAAACTCGCGCGCTAACGCTCGCACCTAAAAAGGGATAAGGCGCGAGCCCTCGCACGCAAAATTCTCCTGCACATAGACGTATGCATACATATATATAGTATACCTACACAGGCACCCGGGGGGAGAGCTGCTCATCCCGCTAGTCGACGCAGACGCGTGACTCAGAGCCCGACGCGCCAAATATAGCGATCCACTCGCGCGCCCTATACACACACATCGGGAAGAGGAGCACGCGCGCCTGATGCCTGCCGATTTTCGTCTCCGATATACGTGTATGTGTGCTGCAGTATCGACCGAGACCGAGAGAGTAGAACCTTTACCTTGGGAGTAGAACATAGAGGAGATCGTTATTTCAGCGCTTTGATCTCGCGGCGCTAGCACGCGGACGAGGTTCAGTATATATATATTTACACTTTCACTCGCGCGGGGTTTGAAAGTTCGCGCGCTCGGGATGCCGCGGCGCAGGCGTCTGATGTTGTCGGAGAGGAGACGAGAGGAGAGCCAAGAGGTTGATTTATATTGCGTGGCTGCGTGCGTGCATGCGTGCGTTGCACTTTTTTCGGTGCTGGATTTTTCGACTGACGCGGGCGCAGGCGTGTATATAAAGTGTTGGTTTTATGTGACGCGGGTTGATATGGGGTAAAAAGGTTTTGTCATTCCTCGTGGATCTGATGTTAAAGAGAAATTATATACGTTAATTGTTATGTATATAGTGATTGAATTTATATTGAAATTACTTGTTTCTTACTTATTTCTTTTATATTTCACTATACATTTTACGTTTGTAAAATGCCTATGTCAAAACATGAACTGTATATTTGATAAAATTAGAAACATTAAAATGATTATTAATTTATGTATAGTAGATGTAAGGTGTATACATACTAAAACATATATATTTTTGTTTATTTTTTATCTATGCTGTTCCAGGTTAATAAGTCAATACGAAAATAAATGTGGGAATGAATTATACATTCAAGTGACGTGCGCTCAATTGACTTTTTATTCGATGGCAAAGATTGTACTCACGATATTTATGTAAATTCAAACAAATTAAATAAAAGAATTCAAATAAAAGCAAAAAAAAAACAGTTGAATCTTATAATTCGCAAAATATGTTAAAATCTCGTTGGAACATGATTAAACGAACGTCATTCGCATTCCATGTTGATACATATACGCTTCTTGCCAGTCTTATTGCGACACCTTTTCGAAACAAGTTCACATATCGGTACAGCCCATTCTTTCAATAAAAGAGAATTGCATTCTGTTCTGCGCGAGGGTTAACGAAAAAAAGCAGCATTTCGCGCATATAAATTGGCCACAAAACGAAAGTAAACAACGAGGCCAACGAATGTACGCACGCGCGCATAGCCGATTTCGGTCAGTTATGCGGAAACTTTCTTGACGCGCGCGCGTAATCCAGAAGAACACATACTTATATATATATAAAAACGCGTAAATAAATTATCAGCGACACATAGCTCGATCAGAAAGTCGAAAAAATTCGGTCCGACTCGCGACGCCTCGAGTATACATCTCGCGTATAATGTGTCAAAGCATCGGATCGTCGGCTGAGATGCAGTCGAAGGATAAAAATCGTGCCGACGAGATCGTCGCGCCAGCATTTATTCCCGATACTTAATTGCGTCGCACATGCAGCCGCTAAGCGATCTTCTAAGAATTTTAATTAACTCGAATAAGCCTCGTGAATTCATTGCGCGCGTAATGAATGAAAGCGTTGAGGAATCTTCATCAGCCGTTGCGCAAACGAGGCGCCGAGTGTCCATTTAAGAGAAAAAAAAACACGCAGCAGCAGCAGCTTCCTCTCAAAAACTGGTCACCGCGTTGCATTACCAGCATAATTAACTTCTCTTTACACTCGCCATTCGTTAAATCAAACCTTTACGAGGCTCGCATTAACCTTTATAATACCAAGGCACGCGCCCAAACTTAATTTTAAGGTCAAAATCGCCGGGCGCGTTAAAATTAAATTCATTAAGCCCCCGACTCCAGCACGCAAATAGCCTCCGCGTTCATGTACTTGAATTCGCGATTCGGCGAAGGCTGTCCGGCATTAGACCGCTGCGGCCTCTAATGCCAGCCAGCAGCGCCGGCGGCGGCGCTCTCATTGTTTTATATGCCGAGACAGGGAAAAATCAAGCAGCGCGACAGATAAGTCCTCGTCGTCTCGCCGTGCAGCTATTTCCGGCGTAGTCGAGTCTATCTCCGGACTAGACACACGATCCGTATGCGCGCTTGCACCCCGCGCACTTACATGTCGGAAATTCGGGCGCGGTCAAGGAAGCGTAAAATCCGATGCTTATCGTCGGCTCGTCAAGGGAGAGACGGAAAGACGTGTGACGAGGTTCTCGCTAAAATGGGAAAATCTCGTCATCTGAGTGTAAGCGCTAGAATTAGAACGCGCGGAGGAGATTTTTAATAGTTATATGCGCATGAAAGAGAGAGACTGAGGAAGTATATGTAGGTAAGCTCGTTTGCGTCGCTAGCTCATCGTTCGCACCTAATGGGCGAAGGAAGTCGGAAGTTGTTCCGGTTTTCATGATGGGCTATCGCGCGAGCGCGTGATGTTTGACGGATTGGAGGGGCGATACTGGCCCGAAGTTTTCAAGATTGGACGATGGAGTTTGAAAGCTTTTTTGGGTACGAGGAAGTAGGTAATAGGTTGATGATAGGCGTTTAAACATGTGTACACATACTTCCGATAGAAGTTTGACGTTCAACAGTATTTAGAGGTAGTTAACGCTGCATGATTTGACGAGCTTTCAGAGCTCTCAGTCATTAAAACGTGCTAAACGTCTTCAACTATTAGGTATTTAACACTTACCGAAAAGTTAATTTTATCATTTTACTTTGCAAAGAAAGAGATTTTTATTTAAATGTTTCCTTTTTTGGTTACTTTTATTTCGAATTTACGCAGGGTTATCTTTTTCTTGTCGTAACGTATAACTTTATTGATAAAATTGTCTTATTTTTAGCATTTATATATATTCAAGATAAAGTAAAAATAACAAATAAACCTTAAACATTATTTCAATAATAACTTTGGTATTATGTCTTTTATTAATGAATGTAATTCTTTTTTCAGGGCTCAACCCATAATACTTGTCACGTAATGATCGTTCGCATTACATACGTTTTGAAATAATTTTTCATCCGATCCCTCCCATTTGTCACATTCGAATACACGTATATATACTTATGCCTGTCATTGAATTGAATCAGTGTGCCGTGATCTGCACTGTGAGATGACAATATTAAACCTTTTTTATTTGGCCAAAACTATTGCGCAACCAACTCTTACACGCGAATGATCGATGATACCATATCATTATGCAGTGCATATATTCGTATGAAAATCTTATGCAAATGTGGCAATCCTTGCACTTTGGCACTTTAATATATAAATCTTCAGTTGAGCAATAGGCGCGCGCGCGCGAGAAACTCGTTTCCTCTGCGCACATTATATGCGTGCGCACGTGTGCTTTTAAATGAACTTTAAAGCGAGCCTAATTTCTCGTGCACGCATGCAGTAAAAGCACATTTTCCCAATCTCCTCGTTTGCGTCAGCAAATGAGCGTTCGACACCTCCTCTCACTCTCTTTCGTATCTTTCAGCCTTTATTTATTTAAATATTCTTTGACCGATTTATTTATTGTGCATTCCAGCTCCACCGCCAGTGCATGTATATAGTAATTTTACGTAACTGTAGTTGCGCAATTTTTGATAATTTAGTGCATTGTGTTGGTAAGAATGCCAAGAGTTTAAAAGCCTTGCAAAGTACATTTACCGCGTGCTGCGTGAAAAATCTACATTTATCAACAACCAATTTCTATATTTTACAGGGTATAAATTTTCATGTCTAAAACTGTCTAGCATTAACATGCCTATAGCGCGATTCAGAACGATAGTACGTTATTTTTATTCATACATTATAAGTACGCGAATTCCAAAATATTTGTATAAACTTTTTAAAATTTTCAAACGAAATAACTCTCATAGATATAACTTACGCAGCGACGTAAAATAGTTCATTAAAATCGTTCAATCACTCACGCGGGCAGCGCACTTTACTACATTAGAATGAAATTCGAGATAATTTTAAACAGCGTGCAGTAGCGCTAAGTCTAAAGGAAACAATTTCATCGGAGCGTAGCAACTGCGCGCTCTCTCCGCGCTGTCGCGCACCCGCTTCCGTCCATCTATCCCTCCGATAATTATGCGCTACCGCTTGCGACGACATCGAACTTGGGGACGCCAGCGCGCGCGAGGGGAAAAAGGCGGAAAAAGACTCAGTCGAAAGACGAGAGAGAGAGAGAATTCGTTTATTCTTAGGCGCATTCTCCCACTCTGGCATTATCGTACTTTCACCTTCTTTTTTTTACCATCTCCGCGCGGGCGCGAGAAGAAGACAGAGCGATCTCGCACCCTCCTCTTTTTCTCCCTTCTTCGGCCGCGTTTCTGAAATGAGTACGCGTACTCTCGTTTTTTCGTCTCCCGCGCGTTTTTTTTACGCGGCGCCTTTTTTTCATTCGACCCTCGTTGCTGCCGAGCGAGGGCGAGTGACCCGCTTCTGCGGGTGCACGTATTTGGAAATAGATTTCTGTGGGTTACAGGGGACGCGTTTTTTTTTACGCCGACAATTTTTTTCCCTCCACGTATCGCGCGCGGCAAGACAAATGGGATTGATTCGCTTTAGTGAAAATGGGCAGGCGCCGTACTTTTCAATTCTGAATAAAAATGTAGATTTCGAGATTGGACGGTGTATTTTTAGGGGCGCCATCACTTTGAAGCCCCGCCAGTTGGATATGGAAGATTGTGTATATAAAAAGCGTGGAGGCGGAAATGAAAGTTGTTTCATATAGGATTTGTTTCCATTTGGAGGGGTGTCATGTGTGTGTAGTTTGTAGCTTTTTTGAGCGAAAGTTTTTTTGAAAGTTCAAAGTCAATTCGCAATATGTGCTCGTCTTCGTTTATAATTTTGCGAATTCGATGTTCGAATGCTATGTCTGTATACGTAGAAAGTTGAAAAATGAAATTCACGAAAGTGCTTTAACGAATGTTACGTGCTGTAAATGTGAATTTATAGCACGACATTAAAGTAATTTTAAAAATATACAAGTACACCGCATATAACAAATGTGACCATAAACAAATTAATTTTCAGGCGAAAACAAATCGTATTTTTCAAACGTGAGAACCGCCTTGATGACTTATTCACACATGGTAGTTCATAAATAACGCCGATTGGCAAAGGATTAACCTATCCAAATAGCCGCGGCTGAGCTTTAAATAACGAAAAAAATTGTTTCGGTCAATTAACACCCTCGGGGATAATAAAAGCTGGTATCCATAGCGCACTGCACATGCCTGTACGGTTTTCTCACGTTAAAGCAAAATAAACTCGCAGTCACATAAATTCCGAGTCTGCGTGCAACACGGCGCACGATCTGTTTCTTCCGAAAACTAAAATTTGAAGTTAATGGGCCTCTGGATAAACAACCACGATCATTAACGGCTTTTTCACTTTTCCTTAATTACCCTTAGAAAAAGACAGATTAGACTAATCTCTTCGTCTATAAAAGTACTAGCCGTTTCCGTCTATATAGATGAGTACTCGGTTTATATATATCTAGGTACATAAAGAATTTTTCCTCACACGAATCCATAATGTCATAAAAGTTATGGGCAATTTTATGAAAGGGCTTCTTAAGTCTCCTAAATTAGTGTGGTTCGCCGAACGGGTGGAGCAAATGAAAATACTCCAATTAGTATTCCAAAGGCAGTATATATTACGTTACAGTATATGTAAAGTATAAATATATTTACTATATTTATGCTGAATTCATGATTGTCGCTGTTTTTCTTTTATTAGTAATTAAGATACACTTCTGTTGTTAATTAAGTGTTAAAATACGTATTTCAAACCTCTAAAAATATACTATTGAAAAACTATACAAATTGATTTACGAACACGACATGTACAAACCGCAAAAAAAATCGTAATCCTACAGGAATTCTATTTCCGAATTGATTTTGTTTCTATCAAACTTCGTTAGAGCTCCCCTCTTAAAGTCTGTCGCTCTCAGCCTGCGCTTCTATTATACGCGACTATATCTACACTGTCTCGCACTGGGGCATTTCCAAAATTAAGCTATGCCGAATGGTTTTATTTTTACCGGTACAAGCGTCGCATAAGACGCGTGTGTGCCCGCAACCACCGATAAATATCCCATCGCGCAAGCCCTCGCACCCGAAAGGTACTAAATCGATCTTCTATCTGGGCACAAATCGAATGAGAAATCCCGTGAGGAATAGGCCAATATCTTAGTGAGGCGTGATTAACATTGAGGCAATAAAGTGAACTTGGAGTGACGGCTTGGATTAAGTATAATACATTTTTAACGCTGTCTTTAGAAATAATTATATTATGTGGATTAGGCAATATTCCTAAGTTGAAATAATTTTTCTGAAAAATTATTCTTAATGGCAGGCGATGTTTATTATTTTAGTAAATCGTTTATTTTTATTGTTATAATGAATTAAAAAAGTTTTGATAAAAAATAAATATATCAACTGAAATTAAATAAAAGAAAAAGAATTTTAAAAGATATTAAATTTTTTACAAAATATTGGCGTAGTCTACTGAGTAAATTTTATAAATAAATTATGCGATTAAAGACATTAAAAGCAGTATCACAGCAATCATAGGAGAAAATGTTCTAAGAACTAAGTAGCTAATTTCCATATGTGATTCACGTACAATCATATACTTAATCCATGACATGTTCGCATTTATTGACAATTTTGCTTACTAATGAAAAGTATTATAAAATCACGTAATTTTTCAAGAAACTCCATAACTAACCATTTCTCTAAAACGCCTAATACCAAATATTATAAAATTTATTGGATTAAATCATAGCAAAAAGGCGTTTGCAACCATAAAAAACGAAAAATAAAAAACCATCCTCCGTAAAAAAGCAATTCTCGTCCAGAAATATCTCCCCTCCGAAAATCCGCGCGGTCCATTTAAAAAAGCTCAAGGTCCCGCTGACGCGTGCGCGCACGCTCCTCCCGTCTGCGCCGCTGCAGAAATCCGTTTTGGCGCCTCGACCCCGAGCGTTCGCGGGGGGTCTTCTTCTCTCTCTCTTTCTTCATCTCCGAGTTCGTCAACTGCTCGCGCGCGCCTGCATATATAGAGTTGAACGAACTCCCGACTTTGGCCGAGGGGGAATTCCTCGGGGATGATTCCCCGTAATGTCTCTTTAATAATAAAAAGAGAGCTCGCGCGCTCTCTCTCTCTCTCCCTCCTCTCGTCATTTTCTAAACAGGCCTAGCGCGCGTGCAGCACGCGCTGACGCGTCCTCCGTCACGTTTGCTCTCGGTGTGTGTGCATGTCTTTTCCGTTTAGGATTACCGCGAGGGGAGAGGCGAGAGGGGCAAAAAAGAGCTCTCGTTTCCTCTCGGATTTTCAACTCCTTATCCGACGAGCATCGCCGATACGTCTCGCGGTGTATGGTGGCGAGGTGGTGATAGTTTTTTCGTGAAGAGACTTGGGGTGGTGGTTTTTACGTGCTTTTCTAGCTGTCTCGTCGTCTCCCTGGCTTTTAAGTGATAATATTTTATTCTTTTTATGAGCATAATGGAACGGTTTTTTTTTCGTGAGGAGCGTCAGTTCATAAAATACTTTTTTTTTGCTGTTTCTTAATGAGGAAAATATTAAGTTTGTTTTATTTTTGATAAAGTAAAAATGAAAATAAAAAATTATATTTATAATTATTGATAAATAAAGAATTGTTGAAATGACTTTAATTTTGAGTGCACTCAAAATTAAAGTCATGACAAGTGTAAAAATATTTTATTAAATTTTATATTAAATAAAATAATATTAAATAAGATTTAAAACACCATGAAATTCTTATTTACATCGTAATTATCTGATAAGTAAATTTATTCGCGCTGCTAATGAAATTGAGTAAGTATGAAATAATGATATTTCCCTAGAGCGTCATAAAAATATATTACAAGCATTCTACGTTGTAACTTTTTGAAAAAGTTCAGACGGGCATTATAATTCAACTCTAATCGAACATGTATACAATGTATACTTCATATTCCAGTAAATTTAAATATTTATCACGAGTTATTAAAAAATAATTAAAAGTTAAAAATAGAAATTAAACAACTCAGAGGTGCTTCGACGCAAGTAGTCCCCAGAGCTGCAACTAACATATTGTTTTAAAATTAGCTAATTACACCAAAGAGCCTCATATTTTTCCGCTCCCCCACGAACCAAATTGCCCACCACGCCCTCAGACTAAAAGCCCTCTCTCTCTCTCTGTCCCCCCGTTGCATAAAATACCGTGCCCACTTCTATACGCACTTCTGCTCTTTCACGCTTCGATTTAATGTCGCACCTACTGCAGCACGACTAAATTTATATATCTATCCATCCTCGATCTCTCCGCATCTTTCTCTATCTCTCTCGCTCTCTCTCTCTATCCAAAAGAGTATATAGGGAAAGCGCGACGGAAGAACAAGAGGAAGAGGCTCTCGCGTGCGCGCGGCGCGAGAGAGCGAGACGGAGACAGTAGGGAGCTAAATGATGTTTGCAAAGGGTGCATCGCGCGCGCCCGACGAGTGACTGGTGGCTGCCGCCGCCGCTGCTGCTGCCGGCGTGCACCGAGGATAAAAATAGCGCAAGGAACACGCGCTGCAGCAGCCGTGAGGGATTTAAGGTCCGCCGACGGTGCGCGGGGGATTCTCTCTCGCTGCGTCTCACTCTCTCCCCACTTCCGGCGGAGATTCCAAAGCGCGCGTGCGATTAAGGGGCCGATTTGTCGGGGCGACTTATCGGTGAGATTCGATCGTGACTACGGCCCGGGGTGACTGAACCGTACGCGCGGGAGCTTGGTGTTAAGTGGAGAGGGCGCGCTTTCAGGGTGAGGAGTTATATGATGAGTGCGACGTGGTTTTAAGTGGATCGCCACCGGTGTCACACTTTCTCCCGGGGTGAATGTGCTTTTACGGTTTTAGAGTGGGCGCGGATTTATTTATTTTCGATTTTCAGTTTATGACCTATACATGTTTGGTGCGATTGGTCGAAGTGGCATTTTTACGGTCGGATTAGGGATTTTTTTAAGTATTTGGACAGTACCATTTGTTTGCGATCGTAAAATTTGAGAATCTTTTTGACTGTGTAGCTCTCTGCGGCGAGGTGGAGTGGTTTTTATTGTCACGAAGGAAGGCGCTCGAGTGGTTTTTTTTTCTCGGAGGAAACACGAGTCCTAATGTATTTTCAAAGGGGTGTTTAAAGATTGGAATAATATTTGGGTAGAGAATTTTTTGTGCGTGCACTGCGTGTCGGTATTTTTATCCTTATGCAATTGCAATATTGAAGACCAAAAAAAGATAAAAATATAATATACATTTTTTCCTCAAGTCAATTTTACGTGTAACGAAACCGAACACAATCGTGAATAACCTTTTTTAGTTTAATTGCCCATTTTTAAATTGTATACGATGTCCAAAAACGGTCGCAACAATGTATACATCATTTCGACAAAAAAAATATCCCATAAATCAATTATTAAAAATAATGATGAAAAATTCACGGTTCGCTCGGAATTGACTTTTCTGTCAGGCGCAGTAACATATAAATACTGTGAAAGCATATAATTCGAGCGCGCACCGTTGCCGTTACGAAAGGCACAATAATTGATGCATCAAAAAAATTAAATAAATGCAACAGTATATAAATCACCTCGTGTGAAAGTAAAATATTTAAATCACATTCGCACGGCAATTAATTCCGTTCATTCATGCAACGTATATTAATACAAATTTCACAATAAAACCAATTTCAATCATCCATATAGCACTCAACAATATTACAAAAACATACATCAAAGCCACCCTAAACTTCTCCTTCTGCCCAATTAAACTCTCAATATACGTCGAGAAATGTTAATGAACACGTCAAACGTCTCGGCTGCATAGTAAAACCACTCTCTCGTCGCGCTCGATTTGCCGGCGAAGCCACGCTAGCCAAAAACCTCCTCTCGGGACGATTAGAAAGCGCGTAAGTAACGACGCGTGTGCGCAGAGATGCGCGCACCTATTTGTTTCCGCGACGTATGGGCATATAACGCCGCAACCACGCACGCGACGACAGCGTGTATCAAAGGCGTTTTCCTTGGCCGGGCTCCCACATCTTCCGCAGCTGTCGCTGGCATGAGGATTGTATACTTTATGCGAGATGCTCGATGTCGCGCCCCTCTGGCTATATCATCGCGACGTCGAGCTCTCGCTGTATATATAACGCGGGTGGATTGACCACGAGGATGCAAGCGCGAGAGAGCTTTACGAGCTTGCGGCCGGTCTGTGTTTATTGAAACTATGTGTGTTGTGACTTTTGCCATTTACAGACTAATCTCTACGAAGGTTAAATTTCTAGGTCGTTTTATATACATTTAAAAGATTTTTTTTTCAAGAAAACACTTAAATCATCACCTCAGCGGTTTTGAAAAAGGATAGAAGTCAAAACAATCGCGTCTACACGAGACACTTCCTAAGTGCAAACTAAGCAAAACTGCTCTAAAAACATCGGCGCCGAAGGCTCTTACCCGTTAAGCTTCGCGTGAGTTTTGAATTCCTGAGTCGCGTGCTGCGTTCATCACGACGGAATGTCGATTAACTCTGGCACGGCCACGCGGAGACAAAATATTATCAGCCTCGAGTATGAAAAAAGGATGCGAGAGAGAGAGCCGGTAAAATCCGGGCTATTGCAATTACTCACCGGGAGAAGCTTTTAAAGCTTAAAATACGCTCTTTCTTCTCTGGCTGCTGCGATGATGAGTCGGAGGCGCGTGCGCACTGTCTCCTCTCGCACGCCGTTTTTATCCCTTGACTGCTTCACGCCTTAACGATGCACACCACACGATACACGATCGAATGATTCTTACCAACTTGCAATGTCCACGCGCTAACTATCATATACGTTGAGTTAAAACTATCAAATAAATTATTTTCAATATATATTAGCTATATGTCCTTTGAATTAGTCTAAAATAAATAATTCGCCCGAAGCGTTAAATAGGAATAAATAAGTACGAATGTGCGGAAAACAGTAGTGAATGTGACTAAATAAATAAATTGCCCCTTGCACGGGGCAACGAGTGTATATAGGAACGACGGTGTAATGTAGGTACTTGCACACGCGGCGCGGGAGATTCAAACGCTCGCGCGCGCGTGACTTTCGGGGACGACGGCACGCGCGTGCTGCCGTCTCTCACGCGGGGCGACGACCGAATGGAGCTCTCTTTCCCTCTCGGCTCGTCGTGGTCGTCGACGTCGCGACGACGCGAGCGCGGGGGCAACTGTACCGATGCCGCATCCGCCGACTCCTAGCGCTCTCGCTCCGTCTGTCTGTCTGTCTCTCTCTTTCTGTGCAGCCGGCGCGCCCCTCCGAAATCCTCCTTTTCGGACGTTTCACGCTCGTTTTTGCCTTTTAGTCGCGCTATGCCGGGTTTTCCCGCTTCCTCCTGCACCGCGCCCGTGTATAAGTACGTAAGTACCTGGAAGAAGCGCGAGTGCGACGTACAATGGCTGCACGCGCGGAGAGATGATTTATGCGCTGTTTAGGGGGAGACAAGAGCATTGTTGGTGAAGAAGGTATTTAGGGTTTCGGTTTTTTTGGGGATACTTGCCGCCGGCGAGTGTACGTTAATGAGTTGATAAGTAAAGGGTTGGCTATATTTGGGGCACGTGGCCTTTTTTAAGTTACCAGAATGTCGGAGTAAAATTATTGCCTTCGTACTTTACTGAATGGTATCTAGTACTGTCTTCATGGATGAAAGTTGCAGCTGAGTTTTAATTTCATCAATTTTTAATATCTTTATCGTAGATTTACAAAACAAATGGTAATTTAAAAATCCACTTCAATTTATATTGCATAATGCAATGTTATAAAATTACGTAAATTGTTATCACAGTTTTATATTACAATACATAGTGGCTGTATATACTGTAGAAGTAAAAAATATCAACTTGTACTAAAATCTATACATAAGAGTATGTAGAAGACTGGAGATGTGACATATCAATTTTTCTTATTATCTTTACTAATGGCTGAATTTCCTCTGAATTCCTTGTGTATAAAATACGATGAAATTTCTATTCTTAGAATAAGTTGAAGGAATTCACGGCAAAGATATAATTACGATCATTAACCATAAAATATTCATCAGATTCTCGGTACAATGAACGATTTATATAGCCTAATAAGTTTTATAGATAATTTAAAATTCACAGCATATTGCATTAAAAGATATGTTATAATTCAATTTTCCGCAATTATAAAATTTATTTTTTATAATTTAATAATAATATCTACCAATATCTAAATATATTATGCGACTTTTATGTAGTTTAAGATAATCTCATATAAAGTAATAATGGAATTAAACTTATACCTTGATTAAATAAACTACATTCTACTATTTATAGATTTCAAGCAAGACATTATTTATTTAATGGGCACGAGAAATCTTGGAGTATCTAATTCAGCAATTTATTAAGCTCAGTGTTTTATAAATAAAGGTACAATTTTCAAAATAGTACGAAATCCGAAGAAATTTTTGTTTTGAAAATTTGAAAATCATCGACTAATATATTTAAACCAAAAGATATTGGCCCTCTCGACCTAATAACGAATTTTTAAACTATCCGAAAATTATAAAAACATAAAAGCATTTAAAAAACGAGATAACGAAAATCGGAGCGATGGTAAAATAAGTTAATATTCTTAAGCTCCTTCTTTAATATGAACAATCTAAATTTGAATGAAACAAGTTCATTCCTGCACATAACTATATCGCGCTACGGCGGGGGGAAACGCTGACTACTTTTTTTTACTCGCGCACGCGCGCGCTTTGCTTTTCCCCCTTCCAAAGCTCTTCCCCTTGACGCGTATCCGGCGCGAAAGATCTTCCGGCTTCGAAGATTTTTTTTTCCACTCGTTCTAACTCGCGCGCGCCTGCGTGCCTGCACCCGGACTTTTTTCAAACTGCTTTACGCCTGAATATGATTTTTTCGAGGCAAATTTCTCGGTGCGCCCGACGGCGTTTGTAACATTACGAAAATCATTTCCATCTGGTGTATGATGGGCTCCAGTAATTCTCTTCGCTCTTCATCATAATCCCCTGCGCTATGTAAGTGTACAATGAAAAATTACGTTTTTTCAAATCAATTTATTAAAATTTTTTTTTATTAGAGAAGCCCATGTTAGTAGAAGGATAGAATAATAATTGATTTCAAAATTTTGATTAAAAGAATAATAAAAGTTTAGTAAAGGTTAGTAAAATAAAAAAATAAAAAATTTAATGAACCATTGTCACCGTCGCCCCCATTACGAAATCAATTTTCTATACTATAGAAATTCAATCTCGTAATGGGTATGACGTTCCTTCCTATCCAAACATTCCTTGATCCCCGTTTATCCAATTATCCGGCAAAACCTTCATCGTGGAAAAAACGAGGACTTTCACCTTCTACTATCACGTCACATGAAACGAAAAATTTTCCAAAAGCTCAATTCATTTACATAGTAATAATCCCATTTTGCGCTATAATAATCATTGTACTGAGTAATAGAGATACGTTTTAGAATCACAGAATGGAATCCAGCGTTGTTGATTAAGCAATGCGAAACTTGACTATTGCAAATCTCATGGCGTATAAACAGCGATTGCTGTCGTAAGTAAATTATTTTTCCATTATGGAAAACGGTTATGGTGCGGACTAAACGGTCTTTTATAGCTGGACGGAGGATGCATATCTGTTTCTAAAAGACGCTAGTCCGAGTTTAACTGTAGTGCATATTTATGAAGTTCTGTTTATTCTTATAGATTGAACCCCAGGCTCCATGTTTATCGGTGTTCTGTTTGGTAGAACTGGGGTTATGCGAGACAGTCGCAGCTGCGCTGTCTTTGTCTTTCCTGTTAACAAAATAAATTTCATTAATAATTTATAGAATAATATTAAATCAACTTGAAGAATCAACATGCTAAATTTAAATAAACATCATAATCTACTCAATGCAAAAACAATGAAATAAATAACATAAACTGTGTTATTAATTAGTCTTTTATATTCAGTGAAAACGTTTTGAAATCCTACAATTGCAGACAATATATGAAAATGTATTTACTTTGTGCTCTGAAAAGCAACTCCTTTGGCAGAGAGAGCGGTGGATCCTAATCTTTCCTGCACCATTTTGGTTGAGTTGTGTTGTCGGTTGGTTATTGGTATTACAAATGAATTCGACGAGTTCTGGATAACAAGGAACGTTCCTTGCGACGATGACAATGGTTCAAAAGCAGCCTAATTTCTTGTTGAGTTAAAAATGCTGTCCCAACTTTAATTGAATCACTGCGTAGGCTACCACCGCAGATGTAATCGAAGATGTCTAGAAACTGAAAAAAAGCTTTCTATGAACTTTTCATCCTTGTTTAATGTAATAATAAAATTTTGGGACGTTATATTTCAAAAGAATATCATTCGTTTTTTTATTACTCTATTCGTTGTTTATTATTTCGATAATTATTTTATTTAAAATGAGAGTGCAATCTTTATTTAAAAGGAGTATGCTTCCGGATAACGAACTTCGATGGGGCTTTGAGAACCGATTTCTGGTATTTAAAAATTTAGAGTAGTACTCGTAATCGCCAAATGGGCCCTTTTTTAAGGTATTGGACATCTAATTTCAAATATGTTCTATTTTTAATTCCAAAAGTAGACAGAAAAAATTAAAATATAATTCGCTTTAGGAAATTATATAGTATTATAGAAAAATGAATTTAGAAATATCACCCATAAAAACATTTAAAAAAGAAGCAATATTTTCATCCGTTTTCTTACTCTAAATATTCAATTACTTTTATTTGTCTGACATTAATATTTTTTAACAAAATAAAGCTTAAATTGTAGCTTTCTCTGTCAACTATTGTATTTTTTTCGGTTGCTTTCGTAAAACAAATACTTGCAAAGTGACAATCAATAGATGAGACGAACTTCACGCATATTTCAAGAGAAAGGGCCTATGAGATGAAAGGAGGAAAACTATAGATTTTATTTTTAGATATACGAAATTGATTCTCAAAGCCCCGTTGAAACTCGTTTCCGGAGGATATACACTTTTCTTGTTAATATCAATCCGACTATGCGAAGAAAAATTTCGCTAAAACGATACATGCATTTTATTTTCGTACCAATAAACTCATTCTATCCTTTGCATGTAAAAATTAAGATGGCACCTGTAACATCTTATGCATAGATTCAAATTTTTACTTTAATTACTTTACAATTAATTAGAATACGTATAATGAAAATTTTGTTTTATAGTTGATTGGGGTAGTAGTTTTCACATTTTAGCTATACTTACTCTATGGCACGTGATGCAAATGGACCAACACTAAAAGTTCGAGAACGTTACCAGAGTTACCACGACGGCTACCTTTGCGGGTCCTGAGATTCTTCGCCAACCTGTAATTAAAGAGAGAGAAATCATGTTTTTTTCATCGAGTGATTTCACAATCATCACAGGCGACACGGCTTAAGACAGGTTTCAGTCCCACAGTAAGCAGGCCTACTCGTTTCGGATCTGATTAATTCGTTTTTACTAGGAACAAACAATTTGAACCCTTCCGCTCTGACGTAAGTGATCGTTAGAAGTAGAAAATATTGGAAAATTTTTCCGATCTTGTTCGACTACTTGAGAATTCATAAATATTTAGCGAAATTATGTTTTACAAGTCTTTTTTAATATCAGATTTCTTTAATTCTTCTTTCATTTCTTTTACATTAATTTATATAACTTCAAGAAAAACATATTCACTTTTTTAGAAAATCTCTACACTACTTTGCTACATAATTAACATTTTCATTACTAAAGACGATAAGGAAAAAATCATATGAAATCCATGAAAACGAAAAAACTTACCTAATACTTGCGAGAAATGTTGGAGAGTTTCCTTGACAGTCTAAGACCTTGCACCTCATGGACACATAAGAGGTACAAAATTTCTCACCACAATGAAGTTAACACACACATCAATAGAACTGATCTATCAGAACCAATGACGAGCGACACGATCGAATTGTGATTAAATCGAATTAAGTTTGTCGAGTACGGAGTGTCGTCTTTTTCAGAATTTTGAATGATTTTGCTTGTTCGCGTCTGGTAGAAGACTGCGGAGTGTTCCGGTACGGCCAGCGGCTTTTACGCGGAGGCGCGGCTCGCGGTCCCCACTTGACCAGCCGTCCTCAGATCGAGGTTCCAGGTGGGGGCTCAGGCTGAATATGCAAATCAGATGAGAAGCAGCGACTCGATTTTTACAAAATAACAGGATCGATCAATTAATTGAAAATTCGGCATCCCGATTACGTATATTGCTTCAATGTAGTCTCGGTAGACTAACCAGGGATCGGGTAGTTTTCTATTTATAGGCGTTTACAAGATTTTGTACAATTCCGAATAGAATCAGTGGAAGAATCTTATTATATAAATGTAATTAATCATTTTTAAATTATAAAAATTATAAAATAAATTGCTGATTTTAGTTTCTCACATTATGACATATTTATTAATTTATAAAGATTAAATTTCAATAATGGTTTTCACTTAATTTTTAATCTAAACAATATAATGCAGCTCCCACTTACAAGTATCCACTTTGTTACTATTTTCAAATTAATATTAATGTCGGGGGTGTACTATTATGCAGATATCTTAATCATAGGAATTTCAAACCATTAATTGCAATTAATTTGATGCTTAGGTATATGAAGCGACTTATATGTTTAAAGGCAATCCACATGTATTACTTTAAACTGACAAATGAAATGAATATTTCGGTTATTAAATTGGAAACTGTTGAATTTCGATGTAAACTAGGCAAAGTAGAAATTAAACGCTAAATGTTAATCATATATATATAATGTTCTTAACGCAGACCAGTAACATTTCTAAAAAAATCTATTATGAAGACAAATTTTAGGTTAAACTTACTAATTCACAAAAAGTTTCAAAAAGTATGAAAATTAAAAAATTGTTAAAAAATCGTTCTGTAAAAACTAGGAAACGAGAATATCTAGTTAAGTAATTTTCATTGGGATCAATAATAATCCCCACTCCCCTTATTCTTACTTCTTTCCCCTCCATCCTCACATACCAACAAAATGGCGAACACATTGAGGTATGCAAAAATTTCATGATATTAGAGTTTCAACGAATGATATTTAGTTTTAGAAAGCAACAAAGACGCATTAAATGATAAAATACGTTAATTTATTCATTGTAGAAATTATGTTTGACGCGTTATAATGTGCAGTTAAGGTAAACTAGAATCTGATGCAACATTGAATTCCGTGTCGTCAGTGCGCCATGCAGACATCGTGAAACGTTCTTCCCAGCATCCGTGGTGCTCATGTGCAAAACTAGAGTTGTTTATTTCAATTAATCCGCAGCTAACCTACGTCAAATTTTCTTCCAAGTATTTATGGGAGCCTTGAAAAACCCAAATACCACCGTTTACGTGATTCGCGTAGAATTTATGGGTCTCGGAATTTTCGTAAATTTTATTGTTACTTCAAAATCTTTCTTGATATAACGATTTTTTCATTTTTATATGTTTTACTGCGCATCTATTTTTGCTTTCAAATTAATGAATTCGCTCAGTAGGAGGAAAATTGCGCGCTGATGCGATCGGTTGCAATTACAAAGTTGCAGACGCACGAGCGACTACATCATTCGATGCACATGAAATAGGAAAATGTCTGCACCCGACTTGTTTTTTCAGCATTATACAAAGTGTCACTGGTTAATACCACACGCGAACCAGCCGTACAAGTTCGATATTTAAATATCTAATGATTGGGAGATACATCTACATAGAATTACATACGCCCCTGGATAATGCATACATGAGTGCTTCTATTTACTTCCCGGTCTTCCTCTAAGACACTGTGAAGATTCTGCTTGTGCGTGTGGAATACGTGACCACTTCCACGCACGATTGATGGAAATCATCATAACGCAATGTCCTTAAATTCTATACGACCGCGATCACGTGGATGACTTCTGCGCACTTTCGGAACTTTCCTATAGCGTTTTGTTTTTTTATTTTTCTCCTTTAGATAGAAATGAGGACAGTTGACCAAGATAATTTCCATCACTAGTGAATGTTGGAGGGTGCAAAAAGTCACGTAGCGGTTGAGTTGGAGATGTATTTTTCGTTGAAGTTGAGTGTATCTTGCTATAATACGCATAAGAATTTTAATAAAAAGCGCTATTTTTCTTGAATTTTGCAAACCTGTTTCTATATGCGCTTTTCAAATCGAATCGCCCAATGCATAGTCTAATAGTCTAATGCCTCTTATGAATACCTAATGTGCTGTTTGTCTCATAATTGATGGAGCAAATATGCTACGTAAAGTTGAGTATTTCATTCCAAGTTCATTTGATACATGCGAAGTGTGTAATGTTGGTATATATACATAATTAGTAATACAATCTTGTAATACAATATAGGGATTAGTTTATATCATGAAATAGAGTGAATTTTCACAACAATAGGTATTAATAAATCTTATTCTTCAATGAATGTACATAGAAATAACAAGTACAGAAGTTCTTTCCTAATGATCCACGGCCTGTTTAATATTAAAGATACATTCTTTTATCGAACATAGAAAAGACATAATACTTCACTAATATATAATTTATAAAAAAATCTATATTATTTTATCATACGTAAATGAACATCTAAAAATCTACGGAATCCAAATAATTTTATAATAAATATTTAATGAAAATTATTAAATTTTTAAATTAACGAACAATGTTCGTTGCAAAAATCTATACACTCAGCTGTGTCAAACAATAATTATCGATAAAACTTTTATTATATACTTAAAAATTTGATAATATTTGAATTGCTTATTTAATCCAATATTTGAATAAATTATAATTTATTTTCATATGTATTTAAAAACCTGCGAATATATATTTTCGATAGACACTATTTTTAGTAGTCTATGGAAATTAATTTATTGGCAAATAAAGTTATTTTCCTGTTTTGGCTGTTTGCAAATTGAACCGGAAATTATCATTGAATGAAATTTTATATATTCATCATTTTCACAATTTTAAATGTAAAAATATATATTTTTATATTTTTAAAGTTTTTCTGTTGAAAATATTCTTTGTTATTTACCCACTGAATAATCTCAATTAATTTATTAGAATTTAAAATTAAGAAGATTTTGTATCAGAAATATATCCCGTATGATTGCACGCTGCTACGAAATATTCAAATTATAACCTACTTATTTTGGGTGTAACTGGAGATCAAGTTTATAAACATATATACATATATCTATAAAAATTAGGTGAAAGTGTAATATTTACACCGATTGTGTTAATTGAAAAAGTTCATTGAATCCACAAAAATTGTCTCTCCTGAGGAGAATTCAAAGCATTCAGTGTCCTTACCAAAACATACATTGAGAGAAATTCAAAAGTTTGGTCAGATTAGAAACACATTTTATTTGCATATTCTTATTGAGTTATTTTTAAATCATGTGTTATAAAACATTTTAAAATATTTTCTGTTTTTAAAAGGATGTATTTTTATTAATTATTTTTTTTATAATTAAAAAGTCGTGAATGGTTTTATAAATATAAAGTTGTCATATTTTATTTGGAATTTATACATGTTTATATAACTTTCGAAAATGATTATTAATCATATGAGAAAAATTTATAAATTTATAATACTTTATAAATTCAGTAGAATGGGGGTGGAGGTATAAACGGAACATCTAAGAAAAAATGTTACAAAAAATACGTAAAAATTATAATTGAAAAAATCCAAATACGCAGTTTATATAGTACCTACTTTATAAAATATAATATTATATGCATCGTGAAATTCATTTTAAATAAAAAACTTACCAATATTTCTTGACCTTCCCAAAATTGCCCTGGCAAAATGAAAGACTTATTTAATTATCGCGTATGGGTTATAAATAGAAAAAATAGCAAACGTTAGATTAGCAATCAACGTATAAAAGGTGCGTCGCTCTTCCTCTGGTTCGTGAACCTGTTCGAGATTTCTGATCGCAAATGCCTTTATTTCATCACCAAATATCTCGTGTGAATTTTATAGACTACACTACGATATTTTATTTGTAAATAAATGTATATACTCAATACTGTACCGATGGCGGAAAGTGGTCTTTTTTAGACTTTAGACTACTATAGACACACGAGATCAAAAAGTCCACTAACCCTTGGTGCATGCCATATTTTTTATGATACAAGTAATTTTATGGGGAATCAAGCTTAATTTCTTCGATTTTACGCAGTTTTGGAGTAGCGGGCACAAAAGTGAATTTTTCGCCCGACGGGCCGAAAGTGGACTTTTCTGTCAGAAAATAGTACATTATTACGCAACTATGGAGGTAAAGAGCTGTCCAGTCCAGAGCCCGTGTACCTACATGGGTGGTCCTCTTTCTTCTCGCAACAACGAGCCGAAAATATCACGTTTGCAATTTTAAAAGTACTGTTTTTGCATTTTTTTTTTTTTTTTAATTTCAATCTTTGAATATAGGATGTCACTAAGAATCTTTTCGATACAGTATGCGTAAATGCGATTTTACACATTCTTTAATTTTTTTAAATTTCTTTTACGTCCCCTGTATCGAAAAATATCGAAAAATATCAACTTTCGTATTACTACAAGGAATTGTTTTTCAGAAAGCTGATTTTTATATTTCTTATGAGAATTTAACATGGGAAAAATGGACGAAAAGTGGTCACAGATGATTGATCAATAGCAAGCTATGAAAGGCGACAACAAATATTCCACAAAAAAGTGATTAAAGTAGAAGAAAAGAGCTAATTTGGGATGAGAATCGCAAAAATCGATCAATTTGCCGCAAAGTTAGGTGCATTTGAAAATCGCGAAAAATAACGAAAAATGATTGAATTACGTTCAAATGCACCTTACTTTGCGGCAAATTAATTGATTTTTGCAATTCTCATCTCAAATTAAAGCTCTTTTCTTCTACTTTAATCGCTTTTTTGTAGAATATTGTTGTCACCTTTCATAGCTTGCTATTGGTCAATCATCTGTGACCACTTTTCGTCCATTTTTCCTATGTTAAATTCCCATAAGAAAAATAAAAATCAGCTTTCTGAAAAACACTATACCGATTTCCTATGTTCAACACTGTTTTCATGGAGTATAATACCTATATAATAAGAAAACACAGTTGTTAGAGGTGTGCTTCAAGTTTGAAATTTTGCGATTTTTACACCACAGTTAGGGGTAATTCCTTGTAGAAATCGACATATATTATGTTGCAACACATGCACGATTTTCGCCGTTTTTCGGCCTAAAAAGAGGTCCTAAAGTGACTTTTTTTACCGACGAAAAAAATAACAGATTAGGTATGTATTAAGGGTGCGAAATAGGAAATTCTGTCACGAGCGTGAGAATGACGGAAATCCCCTGGACGCCCATGGTGCATAGGGTAAATGTGCCAGTTACTGTGCCCCCAAAGCAAACGACAAGTTTTCAGCTACTGGACATTTGAATGCGTGCAAAAATCCTGTAACTGGTGAGGGCACATAGTAACTGATGGCATACTTACCGTATACTATTTTTTGACCCTCTGAGCGCGGAACCCGGTCTCTCGTCTCTGTCAGCGGGCAAGACATAGTATAGATTTTGCGCATGCAGGTATTTTGCGCCCTAGAGCCAGAATGTACTGTTACGCGCCCACTAGACAGGCACGAGAAAACGTATTTTGCGCTCAGAAGGTCAAAATAGTACATTATACAAAAAGGGGCGATGTAGCAGATTTTCCCTACGGGTGGGTTTATTGCCCGAGCGAGAAGATTTTTCATGAGAGGTGCGCTTACTGCACGACCGAAGAGAGTTAGTATAATCACTCACGGAAAAATCTACTTTCGCGATCCTGCGTTACATAAGTATAAGAGTATTTTATTCCACTCTTGACCGTGGTCACTTTTTGACCCTGAGAAGAGGGGCCGATCCGGCCGACGCATTTTTTTATATTCTACTAGGATGATCAACAAGAATTGGTAGGAACATTAATTTATTATAAAATTAATAGTATTTTTTTTAAATGTAATTTTTACGTAAATGCGAGGTGAAAGCAAATTTTGTCAAGAAATGAGGTTTACGAGAAAAATATGCTACTTTCGCCCCGATTTTCAGGGGCAAAAAGTTGCCGTATCGGTCGAGTGTGGAATAAAATACACATTTTATTAAATGTAAATAACATAACTTATTTTTGATTGATACACAATAAATTATGAAATACAAGCAATGTTCGTTTTTAGCCATACAATAAAAGTTAACTGAAAAATAACTAGCTTGTGGTTATCATTTCTACCAGGGCGTTTATGCAATAAGTACTTATACGTTTAAAATTTGATAAAAATTGAGTGATTACTGTTTAAGATATTTAAAATGAGAAGATAAGGTAAAGGCAGCAGTACTGGGACAAAGCCAATTTCGGGACCAGTAGTGGGACAGCAGTAAAAAATCTACAATAAACAATTAATAGTGAATTAAGACGATAACGGCATTAATTTAGCATTATTTATGATGTTAATTAACTACATAGTCACGTCATTATTTTGACTGTCCAAGTTTTTTCCTCCCTACAGGTGCATAATATACTACTTATCCACTATTTATTTTTAAATAACAATTTTGCCAAACAATAATATGCCGTTGACATTTTATTATTGTCGAAGAGGAAAACACAACATTACGAATGTTTAAATTTGATTCTTTAATCGCTCTTTTATACATCTTCATTTTTCGTATTATTATTCTTACAAAAAATAACCAAATAACCGCAGTTCCCGAATGTCGTTGTAAATACGAATTTTTAATTAACCCATCGACTGCCTTGCAAAAAAAAACCCTTTATATACGCTCACATATACACCTTTGTATAACCTCGGCTTATCTCTATCGAGCCATATTTCTATATATTTACCCTTCATGCCTAGAGCAGCCAGAGCCTTCGTTATCAATACATTTCACAGATCACGCTCCCGTTCAGAGCCCCTATATATATATACCTAATAAATTCAAATGATCCGTGACGCGCTCACGCACCGCGCAGCACGCGCGCACTCAACGAAGCAAAAATATACTTATTACCTCCAAAGACGGCGTAACCGCACGCATAATAAAAAAAGGGGAAAAGAGAAATCGCGCAAAACACACGAGAAAACTACAAAGGCTTAGACTAGGTATAAACTTACCTACCAACCAGTTCCTTATTAGCGCTTGCGC
Organism: Torymus auratus; assembly: GCA_900474315.1. Classification (NCBI taxonomy): domain Eukaryota; kingdom Metazoa; phylum Arthropoda; class Insecta; order Hymenoptera; family Torymidae; genus Torymus; species Torymus auratus. Next base: position 102,180 of record UXGD01000080.1, read on the forward strand.
GCGCGGAGGCGCAAACGAAGGTGCAAATGACGGAAAATGCCCGTGCCGAGGAATGGAGAAGGGGGCGAGAGAAGACAAGAATATATATTCATATTCTTGGCAGGGCTCGGAGTAGAGAGCGGGAGAGAGAGAGAGAGAGCCCGGGAGCGTCGGAGCACTGGTCTGCACCAGTGGCTGCCCCGACGCTGTATTCCGACTTTGTATGTACGTATATAGGTGTGTGTGTGGTGTATGTGTGTGTATGTTAGAGTATGTGCAGAAGAGAGAAGGCAGGTCTTACGTGTGTGTTTGGAAACGCGCGCTCGCGCTCATCTAAGTCTGTGCGAAGATTAACTCGAGGTAGGTAGTGGGTCTTGCTTTCCAGTTGTGCAGCGCGAGAGCGCGTTACTTTGTCGGAGGATATATAGCCCGGGCGCTGGATTTCGTAAGGAGTTTTCGGGGAGAGAAAGAGAGATCTAGTTCGGGTGTGAATTTGGTAAATGATGGGTGGTGGGTCCGGTTGGTGGCAGAAAGTGGAAAAGTTGCTGAAAAAAGTAATATTGTTATAACGTTGATGTAATATTGAAATAATATGAAAATAATATTATTATAATTTAAATTACAAATTACCTAAGCTATGTAGTTATATAAAACATGACTGTAGAATTAAGATTATATGAAAATTACTGTACTTACTCAGTTCTAACGTTGGAGAGGGTTGAAAAGCTCATAAACTTAGGTCGACATGTACAGTTTTTTTCATGTACCGTTTTAACGTGTAATTTTTTTACGTATAGGTAAAGGCAGTATTTTAATTAACAATTCAATATGCTATTAATATCTCTTCAGAAACTGTAATATAATGTATATAGAAAACCAAAATAATGGATTTATTTCTGAATATCAACAATCAAACTAACAATGTTAGCCCTTCTTTCATTTCTTGCATATTCAATATACAACGATAAGCCGAAAGAACAATTAAAATTGGCACTAACAACCTTCTTCTTATCATCATCTTAACCCACCTTTCTCTCTCCCTATATATATACACGTGTCGGAAAATTACTCAGCGCGCGACTTTCCTAGTTCTAGCGGCATTAGCGATTTCTCTCATTTGGAGATTATTACAAGAGTATGCGTTTGCAACTGGCGCGCGCGCTCACTTCGAGAAACTTTGCTGATCGAGTAATTTCGGGCATAAATTCAATTTCAATTCGGACCCCCCTTTGCGCGCGCAAGCGCTCCTATATATATATCGCGACTCTTAACTGCGCGAAGTCTCCCGTCGCGAGCATAATGCGCGTTAGCATGAGTTCGATGGTGGAGGGAAGGGGGCGAGGTTGGAGGATAGAGTCATCGAGTGTGAGTTTGGTGAATTTTTTCAAGTTTTTGACGATTATAGATCGGGTTATTGGTTTCGGTACAGTTAATTGGTGAAAGGTGGACGGATAAGATTGCGGTGTGCTAGCCTTCGTTCATAATTGTGTACTGTATAAACGCTAGATACTTATGAAGATTTTAGGCACGTGTATATTTTATAAATATAAAATAATGAGGCTTTTCGAGACACTTATAATGCAATTGTTGTTTTCTGGTTATTTTTGTTTTCTAACTTGAACTAAAATATCCGTTTTCAGCTTTGAAAAGCTATAATATAGTTATGAACATTAAGAAACAAATAATTACAAAGTATCTTTGGGTATAGTGAAATAGAAAAAAAAATTACTACTCTTTTATTTAACTTTGACATTTCCTTATACTTAATAAATCAAAAGCTATTTAGTATGCGGCCTAAAACTACAAACATACCTTCGGTTTCTCGCAATTTCAAATTTTCGTATGATACGTTTCTATATAGGTATTCACTATACTTCAGTTTAACTCGCTACCGGACTTACAAAAAAGCAATCATAATAATCCTCATTAATTATTACCAAACTCCACATCACCATCATCTATCCTTGCACCCCTTATTTCACAGTCGCGCCAATTCTCCTGAGCCTTTCCTTTTAACCCGGCGAAAACTTGACGGCACTTTTCTTCGCTCAAAAACTCGCAACAAAAATATTCTCGCTCCCTTCATCGCCCTCCCACCAAAAATTCGCTTGCTTCTCCCTCTCCCTCTTTCTCTCGAAAGTTCGGCCGGAGAGGAAAAAGGCCGGCCTCGCGTATATATAAGTATATAAGGCGCGGAACAAGGACGGCAAGAGGGAGAGGATCGACAATAACTTCCCGACTCGGGCGCACAATTTAATTTTATGCAACGCTTGGCACGCCTCTTAGCGCCCGGCGAGCAAGAGAGAGAGAGAGAGAGAGATATCCTTATAACGCTTAACTAGATTGTTATGATTGTTGTCTCCGACATTTTAGCGTCTTAACTCACATTCTTCCCCGTCTGTGCTCCGGGAGCTGCTTCGCTTTACGTTCTCTCCCTCTCGCTCTTTCTCGCAGCCTCATTAACGCTATACTCTGACTTAGCGTGTATATTATACGTTTGCCGACTCTGCCCGCCCTTCCGTCGCGTGTTTTCCTTTCGCCGCATCTCGTTGTTTTGTACTCGTGTTTTAGTCATTTTTACACGAATGAATTATTATTGCGTGACTGATCTTTTTAATGTAAAATCAGTATACTGCAAATTAATAATAATAATACATGTTCTCGGAGTATAGTCTAAGAATAATTAAAATTTGAGAACAAGTTGATAATAAGAAAGGAGAATTAATTCATAAGTAGCTTGTAAATTATTTAAATTTTCCGAATCATTTTCACTTGTTTACAAGTGAATTAATCCGAAAAGTGGCCGTATAAGCTACACCCTCTGTTAAAGGAACTGTTAGATAGTTTTTTTATTTAGCTCTTAATAAGACTAATTTCATTTCTGGATTGTCCAGAATTTTTTTTCTAGTAGAAAATAGATGTTTTTTGAAGTACGTCTATACATTTTTGTAGATTTTGCCTCGATAAATGTAACAACTTTTTTGATTAAATTCGACGATTTAACTAAACATGACCGAGAATAATCAAAACACTCTTTTTACAATTTGATTTCGTCTGAAGTCAATATGGCTCCTGGGGCTTCTTCAATTGTTCTTTCTAATCATGCTTGCAGAAGCATAGGTATAAAAAAAACTTGCGCTCAAGGTGGCCAAATTATCTCGAGTTATCTTAAATATTTTTTGGTTGAAAAGAAAAGACAATAAAACAATCCATGAATTATATTTAATATAATTTTAGAAAAAATATTATAACTTTTGGTGTGACCTCACCAAATTTTATGCGAGTCCATTATTACTACAATAATAGGAATTGGCTGTTTCCAGCGACTGCAGTACATCATTTTCCCAAAGCTAATAGTATATTATGCTGATTATGCACCAAGGGAGTAAACGAGGGAGTAAAGTAGGCTATATGAACTGTTGCGAGGGGGTCGCGGTTATTCATATGACCCTTATTGTTCCCGAGTACAATATAGATTTTTTTTCTCATACCCGGCGGAACGTTATTCGTGATTAATCCCTAATTTCAAGGCCACTTCTAAAAACTGCGTCGACTATGCTCGTCTTTACTTTGTTGCCGATTACTGCCAATGATTTGCGGCCCTCACTTCGCTCGGACCGTAACACGTAGGCCGCGCTAGCCTGGAAGAAAGTCAAGAAGCAGAGGTAAGTAGTGTATGTGGCGTTTTACTTCCGGAACTCAGGGAATAAACACAATATTTTACGCCCGGTGTGCGAAAAAATTGGCGAACAATAATTACTTATAACTTCTCTCTTGCTGATAAACTGTCACGTATACTAATTCTGCTTAATACAATTGCCTAAATCAGTTCTCCAAAAAATCAACAAAAAATAACGACCATACATCTGTTATCAAACCCCATATGGAAGTCATATCACCGCGGAATCTACTTCTAATCTCAAAACTTACTATAAATTACACGACATTTCCACAAAATCTAAATCTACACCCTCGCGCAAACTTAATATTCATCAAAACTTGTCAAAACAAAACGTTCGCTAATATCAGTCTTCTCCTCCTTCGCGTATTTACTCCGTCATTCCAATTACACACCTCTCCCGTCACGTTGCACGCTATACACACCGCTCGCGTGGAACAACTCTTTAGGGCTTGGCAGCGAAACAAGCGTGCTGTGCGGTATATGTACTATCTCTCTCTCTCTCCCTCTCTTACTCTCTCTCTCTCTATTTCTCACAAAATCTCGACGTCTCGCGACACTTCGTTCGGAATCTCGCCCGCACACAAACAAACTCGGTATATTTGCCAAGTCTGCTGCTACTGCTAGTCTCCTCGCGTGTACCGAGAGGGGGGGGGAGGAAGGGAGAGAAACAGTACTGCCGCATTGCAGCGGTGCAAGCGACAAGACTTACGTACTCGCGTATGTATATATATACATGAGAGGGTGAGAGAGAGAGAGAAGCATGTATGTCTACGCGGTACACGTATCCGCAGTGGAGTTATCTTTACTTTGCTCTTTGATTATGTGAGAGGAGGAAGGGAGACGGGTGTAGGGGGAATTTGGCTCGAAATACAAGGAAGGGGGGAGGGTGGAGGTGCATGTGGGAAGTTGTATATGGATGACATTGTGGGGGAGAAACTTTGCTTTGCCATTGATGAGGGGGGCTGAGGGTGTGTGTATAGCGCGCGGCATTTTGTAGGAAGATGCGAGGGAAGTTTAATGTTAGTGAATTTAAGAAATTAATGTTCTGGAGTTGGTTGAAAGTTGGGAAGAATTTTAGTTGGATTTGTGGCGAAAAAGAATTTTTTTCTCACCTTCAGTGTTTCTTCGATAGAGTGAATAACGCTTTAATATAGGACATTTGGAGTTCTGCTGAAAGTTCTATTAAAAAGTCGTTCATTATTAGGGCTTCACGAGTGCAAGACAATACAATATTTCTGCTTAATTATTGTCTCGCTCTTGTGAATTCTTGAAAATTTCTCTCTTGTATTGGTCTTGTCAGTCAATATGAAAAGTATTATTGTCTTGTCTTGAAATTCTC